>PVIU01010721.1:44081-69422 GCA_004026605.1 Ondatra zibethicus | reverse complement strand
GACACTGTCCACCTGCAGTGACATTAAACAGAGCACTGACACTGTCCACCTGCAGTGACATTAAACAGCACTGACACTGTCCACCTGCAGTGACTTTAAACGGAGCACTGACACTGTCCACCTGCAGTGACTTTAAACAGAGCACTGACACTGTCCACCTGCAGTGACATTAAACAGAGCACTGACACTGTCCACCTGCAGTGACTTTAAACAGCACTGACACTGTCCACCTGCAGTGACTTTAAACAGAGCACTGACACTGTCCACCTGCAGTGACATTAAACGGAGCACTGACACTGTCCACCTGCAGTGACTTTAAAAGGTAGAACCTTTGTGTGGGCCTCACAGACATAGACATGAAAATTCAATATTGTGTTCCAAAGCAGACACACCGCACAGTGTATACCAGCCAGACCCTCACAGGTGGCAACAGATAAGGTCACCCAGGAATGAGAGCAGCTTCATGTGGAAGCTGAAGCAATGCTGCGCTTAGGTCATTGGACATGAAAGTTGGTTATTTTCATAGATGCCAAAAATGCATTTCGATTAAACAACTCTCCCTGATAATACTTTTAAAAGGGAAGGGTGGGATGTAGCTCAGTGACAGAATGATTCCCTAGCAGCTTGAAGGAGACCCTGGGCTTGATCTCAAAACCATAAAAAGTTAAAAGAGAGGAGGTGCTTCTGTCAGTGCTGGCGGAATCAGAAACAAGCAAGGACTTGATGTTTGAGGCTCTGGCCTGTGTCGGGAGATGGGAGACAAGTCGGAATTAGGGCTTTGAGAATTTGAAGGAGGTGACATTGTTTCTCTATACGGTGTTTCTCGTGGAGATGAGACCGACCAGCTATAGATGTTGTCAGTGGATACACAGACATCCACAGATAAGATGTCATGGTTATCAGCATCCACAGGAGGCTGACTTCAGTAATCCTTTATGTAAGATGGTGTGTATCCACAGGATGTTATCCACATACATATCCATGTGCCCGCAACCACCTCTTGATTGCTCGTAATTAATACAGTGTGACTGCTATACAAATGGCTTTTGTTATGTTTTCTTTTTCTTTTTCTTTTTTTTTTTTTTGAGACAGATCACTGTGTAGCTCTGGATGTCCTGGAACTCACAGAAATCAACTTGCCTCTGGAATGCTGGCATCAAAGGCATGGGCCACCACTCCCAGCCTTATGCAAACAGGTTTTAGACTGTATCATTTGGGTTATAACAATAAGAAAGGGCGCTGGGTATGTTCAGTAGAGGTACATTTTTAATGCCTGTTTCAGCCCACTGTAGTTGAACCTGTGAAGTCAGAATCAACTGTCCCCTCAGCCAACTGTCTTTTTGAAGGAAGAGGACACAGTCTGGTTTGTGTTAACTCAAGTACCTTCATGCATATCTGACGCTGTCGGGTGCTGTCTTAGTTTGTGATCTGTACTGAAGTAGCTCCTGGCTCCACTCACCAGAACAGGGTGATGCTCAGCAGCCATGCCTGGCTAGGCGGCTTGGTTTTGTGCTGTTTGAGTGATATCTCTGTGAGTCGGGAACCCTCAGAGGCCTAAAATCAAAACCGAGTAAGTGATGCCACCCAGGTGAGCCAGCGGATGCTGAATTGGCCTTGGGCTGACACTGCGACCTTCTCCTTAGACTCCTTGCTCAGTAGGTCACTGTAGGTGCTGTGCACCACCGTCCACATGAGCAGTCCATGGAAGCTTCTGGTTTGGTGATCTACTACATCATTAGGGAACTGACTCTTCAGACTTTGAAATCTCTCTCTTTTTCCTTATCAGCATGTGGAGGGGGCCGAATGTGAACTGCGTAGACAGCACTGGCTACACGCCGCTCCACCACGCTGCGTTGAATGGCCACAGGTAAGTACCAGGGCCCCTCCCCTGCCCACCCTGCGGAGGCCAGCTCAGGTGTCTCTCTGCCTCCTATGAGGACAGAGAGAAGCAGAGTCTACACAGACCATGCAGATACTGAGTTCCTCTGTGAATGACATAAGCATCCTTTTCTGCCCCACCCCAGGAAAGATCTTTAGAAAGAAGTGAATTTCACCTTTTCTCCTGATGATCCCTTCCTGTCTAGAGTATTCACACAATGGTGGTGACTGTGAAGACCAGACTCAGGGTGGCCAGATTATAAAGATCCTGGCCCACAGGCACCCGTCCCTTGATGAACACAGTAGATGGGGGGGGCATGAGAGGCTGACCTGTCTGGATAGCTGCGTTCTTCCCTCGCAAGATTGGCCTTGTGAACACTGATCCCTAGTAGAGAGGGAAGCTATGTACATGGCCCACGTAATCCTCGGAAGTCTAAGGAGGTTATTAGAACTTGAGTGGGGGATATGTGTTTCCTGGAGAAGATGAACTCGGGAGCTAAGAGCTCCCACAGTACAGGTGCAGTCTGGTTTGCCCAGATGTGGAAGAGCAGAAACAAAGGGGACAGAAATGATGGTGTCGAGAGTCAGAGCAAAGTCCTACCTAGGAAGAGGAGCTGCGTGGGTGTAGTGCTGTTGGCAGGGACCAGGGACTCACTGAGATTTCCCACCCTTCCTTATCTTTGGTGCTGATCTCATGCTTTGCCACTAACCCATATACTCAGCCCTCATTTTATACGAGCAATGAACAGGCAGACACTTTGCAGATTCTGTCACCTGTCCAGTGTGTGGCCACGTGATGATTTGCTCTAGCACTGAACTCTTCTCAAGTTGAATGTGGATACCATTTCTTTTCTAAAACAACTTTAAAGCTAAAGCCCAGGACCAGCGAGATGGTTCAGAGGGTAAAGTACTTGCTGCGTGCCCAGTGACCCGACTTTGATCCCTGGGACCCACATGGTAGATGTAGAGAAATGACATCTGAACGTTGTCCTCTGACTTCCGTCTGTGCTCCATGGCACATGGTATATGCACAAAGAGAGAAAAGAAATATATTGAGACCCCTCTCTAGTTGGGAAAGTCTGAACTAATGTGACTTCTCAACTCAGAAGTGGCGGTTTGCTAGCCAGGTTTCTCTCCAGGGCCTGTTTGCAGGGCCTCTCTCACAGGGAAGGTTTTCTTTGACCTTGTGTGCCTGGGGATAATCACACATTTGTGCCTGCCTAATTAGCAATGTCACCATGAGGAAAGCCAGAGCCGCCTTTTTGAAGCTATGAGATGATGCTCTGTGTATCTGGCTTATGTCTGTGACGTGGACTTTGCTCAGTCCTCGTTCAGCTCCCACATCCCCAAGGCATCGGACTAGGTAGTGAGGAACATCGCTTGCTGTGCTTGACTGCTTCTGTGTAAGTGCTGAACGCTGTTTAACTGCCACGCCTGGGGAGTGACGCACAGTTTAGACAAGGAGTCCAGGCGTTTTCAAAGTAGTGGGAAATAGATGGGTTATCAAGGAAGGCCAGGGGAAGGCGGATCGTTGCTCGCGGTGACACACCAGTGGCCGTGGGCTTTAGAAGATCTGGCTGTGAGCTCAGAGGAGGAGGCTGACGCCGGAGAGAAGTGCAGGACACCTGTGGGAAGACCTCTGGTTCCATAAGCTCATGGTGGATTTTTGCTTCCTAGGGATGTGGTTGAGGTTCTGCTGAGGAACGATGCGCTGACCAATGTTGCTGACTCGAAAGGCTGCTACCCGCTGCACTTGGCAGCATGGAAAGGAGACGCCCAGATAGTGCGCTTGCTCATCCACCAAGGGCCCTCGCACACCAGAGTCAATGAACAGGTCGGGAGAGAGACTGTCCTCCGCCTCATTCAGTCCCCAGACATGCATAGCTCAGCACATAGTTCCTCCTTCTCTGGGCATGACCCCTATCAGGAGTAGTGGGGAGATCGTGTTCTGGAGGATGATTTGTTGGTTTTGTTTCTGTTTTTCAAGACAGGGTTTCTCTGTATAGCCCTGGCTGCCCTGGAACTTAATCTGTAGACCAGGCTGACCTCAAATGTAGAGATCTGCTGGGATCAAGGCATGCACCACCACACCAGGCCTGGAGGATGCATTTTATGTGCAGTTGACACATGCGAATTTGGTAGAGTTTCACACGTGCACAGATAGACTCACAATATAAAATTTGATGCAAATCTTTCAAAATGATGTAGTTAGTTTCAAACTCGAGGGATTACATAATTACAATCTGTGCTTGTGCCATCGGCATGCAGCACAATGTTCCTGATATTTGTCAGTGCCCTGTGAGCTATCCTGTTATTTTATACACATCAGAATGCGTAGAAGCTAATGCATTTGTGCTAGTGCTGAAAAGATGAACTCACAGCTCAAAATCGTGTAGATGTGGGTCAGCCACGGTGATCTGGTGGAACGAAGATCATTTCTGTGGTGTCCTCCTCCGAGGCTGCTTTAAGAGTGAGCATACTTTGAGAAACCACAGCTATTAGAAAACAGAAAGGCAGCATTCAGGGAAAACTACCTCGCTGTATTTGGTAGCACCTGCCTGTAATCTCAACACTTGGGAAGTGCGGACCAAAGGATCAAGGGTTTCAAGGTCATCCTTGACTACACAGTTAGAGGCCAGCCTGGGCTACATGAAACCTTGCCTCGGCCAGTAAGGAAAGAAGGAAGGATGGAAAGAAGGAAGGAAGGACAGAAGGATGGAAGGGAGGGAAAAATTACCTAAGCTAGCAATGGTGGTTGGTGTACAGCCTGCATCCCTACACTCAAAAGGCTGAGGCAGAAAGTTCAGAAGTTCCAGGTAAGTCTAGACTAGAGCATGAGCCCTAATCTGGAGAGAAGAGAATCAGCAGAACCTTACAAGGCCCCTGCTTTCAATCCTCAGAATAGCTTCTTTGTTCTTGGAGAGAGACTTCATTACAAGGCTCTTGTGACCCCCACCTCTGTAGTTTGGGTCAGGAGTAGGTCCTTCGGGGAGGGGCTGGGTGTCGTCCCTGCTCCTGCAGTGCGCACTGTGCTGCTCCTTCTCGGTGGAATGTCAGGTCCTTCCTCAAAACTTAGGACGCCGTCTGGCAAGTCCAGTCATCAGCAAGGCCCACACAGCTTTCCACTGAGAGCTGCCAGAGCGCGGCTTGATTCTGAGAAGGAGGGAGGCCATCAGTTCCAGGTTCTCCATGTGGAGCCTGGGTGTTGGCAGTGGTCTGCCAGCCTGCCGTCTTCTCATGGGCGGGGCTTCCCAGTAGGTAAGCAGCAGACATCAGACCCTTGGTGAGGATGCCTGTGCATGCCATGAGGATGACCGTGGTCTGATTGCCTCTGTGAGCCTGAGTGCAGTTCTCCTGACTGAAACAGTTTCTCTCCTCTCTGAAGGAAGTGCAGAGAGAAGCTTGCTTATAGCTAATACTCTTCAATGTTGAAAAACTGCCCACCCATTGAAGTCCTTCTCACTTCAGCAATTGCAGCAATCATTTCTAATCCTGTCTCCGCCCACTTTGCCTTGACAGCTGCTTGGGTTTGTAAGCCACTTGAGTGTGCTAGCTTGTCTTGCTCACAGCTGCCTCCTTCCTGGAGTAGGCAAGGGTAGGGGATGCCAGCCCAGTGCTTGACCTTTGCAGGCGGGGCTGGGCAGGCTGTCCAAGGTGCTGGAAGAACCAAATGGATCTGGGCAGTTAGAACCATGCCAGTGGTTTTAAAGCATTAATGTGGCTCCATCGGATGCGTGGATAAGAGTGAGGGTCCCTGGAGCTGTCCTCTCTTTAACTCCCTCAGGTACCCTGAGCTCAGACCCAGGTCGTTTAGCCCTGAGCCCCAGAGCTGCATGTCACTTTGATATATTTTGTCCGTTTTATCATCACATTGTCTTTTCCTTCCTTTTTATAGAATGCTCTTGAGATCAAAGAACTCAAAAAGTACGGCCCCTTTGACCCTTATATCAATGCCAAGGTGTGTACATCACGGCCAGGACCCATATCGTCCATGCTGTTTCTCCACGCGGCGCCTCTGCTGTGGTCCTCTGTCCGCCTGCCCAGGCTCCTCATCACCCTCCAGCTGCCTGCCTCAGCCCATCTGCTTTTGGCTTGTTTAGGGAGCACAGGGGCCGAGGCTTTATTTTTCAAACCGTCCAATCCAGGAAAGGTTGGGAACACCTGAAGCAGCAGGACTAGGAACTGGGATCTCAACGTAAGCCTGCTGTATTGCTTCAGCAGAGACCAGCAGACAGCCACAGGCACAGAGGATGGCTGAAGCGGACTTCTTTTTCCTTTCTCTCCGCTCTCACGTTTCTTTTGAAGTAGAACCTGATTTTCTTTCAGGTTTCTGTGGCCACAGTGGTGGTTTTGGGGACATAGGTGCCGCACTTCATTCCTTCAGAAGCTGCTGCTGGCTGCTGCCCTCCCCCTGGGCGTGTGCCTCTCTGTGGGGTCTCCGTAGTCCCTTGCCTCGCATCACTTCTCTTTCTGCTTTGTCACTGTGACCCTGAAGGGCTCTGGCCTGGTGCCTGGGAGCACAGTGCTTTGCTAGATCTGCCTGACCAGCCGCCCTCATGCCGGAGACTTCTCCATAAAGAGGCAGAGCTCAGTAGGTGGGGGTGCGGCTTCTTGTCCTCACATGCTAACTCAGATGAATTTTGGGCTGGTGCGCATGCACATGCTTTTCTCTGTCTCTGCTCCAGCCCTCACCACTCTAACCCCCCACCCCTGTGTAAGTGTGTGTATGTGTGTGTGCGCATGTGCATGTGCGCATGCCACAGAGTTGAGTGTCTTCCTCAGTCACTCCCTACGTTAATTTTTGAGTCAGGGTCTCTCACTGAACCTGGAGTTTGCTAATTTGGCTGGACTGGTTGGCCGTGAGTCCGCAGGATTCACCTCCCTGGTGCTGGAATGCATGTTCCATGCCCTGCTCTTTACATGGATGCTGGAGAGCTCAGTGTGTGCCCTTGTGTCTGTGTGGCAGGCACTCGACTGGCTGAGCTGCCTTCCAGCTCGAAAACTGCTTTCTGAGTGCAGTCTGGACTTTGGTCTAGACACTAAATTGTCCTGGTTGGTGTTTTGTGCTTGCTCAGAATGCAACTGTCCTGGGGAAGGGAAGCATACTCTGCTTCCAGGGTTTGCACTTGACAGGCAGGGACATCGTCCCTTTCATCAAATGGTTTGATCTGAGGCAGTCTGTGCATCCACTCCGTTCTGGTATATTCTCTCTGTGTTCTTGGAATCAAATAGGGGACACTTATTGGAGCAGCTTTGGGGCTGAGGTAGGGAGCAGACTATTAGAGTAGAGACTTGCCAGCCAGGTTTACTCCCCAGGCCTGACCCTGAGTTCTGGGCTGCTGACCCCAGTAAGCCAGGATTTCTCTGAGCCTTGGTTTACTCTTTTATAAAGTGGGTTGTTACTACTTTCCTTGTTGGATTGTTTTGGAGTCATGTTCATAAAGTATCCGGTGACTAACAATACGTGAAATGTTCTGAAATGGCTGTGCAATCTGCGGGGTTTTTTGTTTTGTTTTGCTTTTTTGTATGTGTGTGGAAAAAGGGCCTCACTATGTAGTTCTAGCTGTAGACCAGGCTGGCCTTCAACTCACAGAGATCCTTCTGTCTCTACCTCCCAAGTGCTAGGCTTAAAAGTGTGCCCCACCACGACACCTGGCTACCTGTGCTGTTCTGAAAAGGCACCAGATGATCTGTTTCCAGTGCTGCTGAGTGGCTAGCAAAGTATCGCCCAGTTTGCTCAAGCTTTGGTTTGGCGAGGAGGGATCTGAGGTGACTGTTTCCACCTGTGATTGAATTGGCTTCTAAAGCATGATTTAATGCTGTGCCTTTGGTTCTTGGAAGTGCTTTCCCTAGCTTTGATTTCGTGGACAGAACAGAAGATTTGAGTCAGTGAACATTCATGTTTGGAAGCACTGCTCTGTGCTTTCTTCCCTTGAGTGTGCACATAGCACTGAGGGCTGAGCTGGGTTGTCTGTGTTGAGGATGCCGACCCTTCTGGGGTCAGCCTGGTCCCACACCCCTAGGTTTTGTCCTGACTTGAGGGGGGTTGGCTAGCCTGACCTAAGGCTAGGAATCGCTTTACTAAAGCGTATGTGAATGCTAAATCCTATCTGGCTTGAGTACAAGCTTAAAAGTCTCAAGCACCATTTCAGGAGCAGATGTGGATTTCCCAAGCTCTCCTGTTCCCTTTCTTTTTTTTCTTTTTTCTTTTGGTCTTTCAAGACAAACCAAAAGACAGGGTTTCTCTGTAGCTTTGTAGCCTGTCCTGGCTAGCTGTTGTAGACCAGGCTGGACTTGAACTCACAGAGATCTGCCTGCCTCTGCCTCCCGAGTGCTGGGATTAAAGGCGTGCACCACCACCGCCCGGCTCCTGTTCCCTTTCAACACTTTTCCTTTCAACAGTCATCATAGCCAGTAAAGCTGAAAACGAGCTGTAGCTGCAGCGGAACTGTGGGAAACAGGCACCTTGTAAGACAGCTTCCCCTTAGTCTGGCTGTCACAAAGCAGGCAACACAGGCAAACTCATTTTAGGGTAGACCAGTTTTTCTGACCATCCACATCCCAGAGCTGGAAGGACCTTGAACTGGACCTGACTTGACTGCATCAGAAGCTCAGAAGCTGTTGGAGAACCTTCCATTTGAAGAACTTTTAGCTTAGGAGGGTTCCTATGCCCAGGACTCTGCTGTGGTGTGCACTTCTTGTGCAGGGCAGTGACACTCCACCCTTTGCCTTTCTGTCTCCCTATGTGGCTGTGGCCATATTGAGTGATGTGTTTGAGACTAAGTTATTCATGTCTTGACTCCAAAGCCTTAAATTTAGTATTAATTGGATTTTCACCCAAGATCTGAGAGCAAAGGCATTAAATTTATAAAACCAAACAAGGTGGGGCACACCTGCATTCTGGCACTTGGGCTGAGGCAGAAGAGTTCCTGAAAGTCTGAGGCTAGCCTGGGTGAGCCCAGCCTGGGCTCCCTAGTGAGTGTCAGGCCAGCCAGAGAACATGGTGGGACCTTGCCTGAAGACAGTAAGGAGACCCTGATGCAGTCACTAAGTTCAGAAAATTCACTCTCCTAATATGCTGTCCATGTTCACATTGTGCCACTTGTCCTCATGATGCCACTTAGTCCTGTCTCCTTACCTCGTCCCTTCCCCTTCCCTTCCCTCCCTCCTCTCCAACTCCCTTTCTCTCCCTGCCCACCTGTCATTCTTACCACCCTCCAGCCAGCCATGATGAAGCTGTTACTGTGGGTTAGGTTCAGGTTCCTTGTGTGGGACAGGGATGCCACAGAAGTGATGTCCTTCTCTGTGTCTCCTTAATGACAGTAGTGCTTGCAGGTGGTTTCATTCCTCAAGGGAGTGGGCTTGAAGGTACAACTCAGGGGGGTCTTGTACAAGTTCTGGCTGTGAGGTCCAGGCTGACCTTGAACTCAGTCTTCCATCCTCCTACCTCAGTCTCCTGAGTGCTGGGATTATAGGTATGTCCTACCATTCCAGCAGAATTTTAAATAATAGTTTTATGTGTCCTTATACTCTGACAGCTTTCTTGGCCAACTCTGAAGTTGGGCCAGTTCCTGGTTATTTTTAAACTCTATGTAGTTCCCAGATGAGTCTTTTTTGAGATGTATTCCTGAGCCAACTTCCTACCTGGAGGGATCCTCGCTCTGTTACCTGAACAGACAGTCTTCCATTTTCTTTCCATGTTTTCCTAGTATCAGACAGAACTACCTGCTGCCCGGCACATGTGCCTGGGCTGCTGGTTGCAGTTTCTCAGCCGACTGGCATGTCTTTCTGCTATCCGCTTTGGTCCAAGATCTGCGCTACAGGAGAGAGCTGAACTCTTCTTTGCCATCGTGGGGTCAATCTTCTCTTTCTTTCCCACCTTGTTAATTTTGTACGCATGGCTTTGCCTTTCTTCCTGGTCACGTCTCTAGAACCTGCAGCACAGTTGCAGACGGCTACAGCTCTGGCTGCTTACCACAGGCCTGTGTCCACGGGGACACGTGAGCCTGACTGTGATGGAATACTCCCCCGTGGAATTCCTTCTGTATGATTTTCTCTGCTCACATATGAATGTGTCTATTTGTAAGTTACACATGGGATCCGAAGTTCAGTGGAATCTGCAGAGAAGAGTAGACCCTGTTTTCTTAGACCTATTGACTGTAGCAGGGAAAACTTAATCTCAGGATGAGTGGGGCTGGAGGGGGAGTGAAAGGGTTTAGTATCAAGTTCAAGGCTAGCTTGGGCCGTGCAGCCTTCCCCCAGTCAGAGTGAGGTGGTGAGGGTGGTGTTGTTCAGAAGAGACAGGGGAGTATGCCCCATGACCGCAACCTGACTCTGTGTCCTTGGGTCCCTGCTCCTCCTGAGGGCCCATGAACCAGACGACTCCTTATCCTGACAGCCCTTCACTCCAAGTAGAAACCAGGAGAGCATGTGGCGGTGGCCAGTGCTCAGCCATGGTGACATGCTCACCACAGACAAGCTCAAGAAAGCTAACTACCAGCCCATATCTGGCAAAGTCAATACACTCTCGGATGCTTCCACCCTGTGCCAGTGAGGTCTGGTTAGGTGGTGGTTAGCACCAGCAGGCAGTGTGCCAGGGCTGACCAAGATTGTGCCTTAGCAGGACAGCTTTGGGACAGCTGTCATCTTTCTAGCAAAAACCAACCAAAAGGCCAGAGAAAACCAATAAACACACCTAAAAAGCACTCGCTGTGTTTGCCGCTTTGATAGGATGTATTAGGGACTAAACCCAGGGCCGTGTGAGCGCTAAGCACTTGTTCTACCACTGAGCCACATTTCCAGCATGTCTTTATATCTCTGTCCCCTCCTCCTCTCCCCTCTCCCTCCTTCTTCCCTTCCTCCCTTGCTGGATAGTTTTGTCTTTAGAGTTTTACAATTTTTCAGCCTCTAAGTCACATGTTTAGAAAGTCTAGCACATGTAATCCTGGATGTTAGGAGGCATCATGGCCATATGATTTGTCTCAGAGTCATTAAGTTTTACTGGTGGAGTTTTATTGAGAATAAGCTGACTTTTTGGGCCTGTTGAGCATGCAAAAGTTGAGGTAGAAAACTCAGAGACTTTTCTTAAACTTCTTTGGGTGGCACGTTCCAGAAAGCTCTCATGAGCTCTGTTGAAGTAGCTGTGTTTTGTCACCAGGAAGCAAAGTGACAGCCCTGAGTTTGCTCGGGGGGCCTTGGGCCCTAGCTGGGTAGGAGGTGGGCATGCCCAGTGGCCACTGAAAGCTGTGTCCTGTGGCTGCTTTTGCCGAGCTGCGCTGTCCTCTGCGTCTTATTTACTTGTTTTTTATCTCTGCATGTGCCCCTGCTGCCACTTTTTCTGTCCTTGTTTTCTTTTAAAACTTTTCTTTGCTGTCACTCTGGCCACTTGGAGCCTTGGTCTCAGCAGCCCGGGAACTTTCTCATCCATCTTTATGTAGATGAGAAAAAAAACCAACAAAACAACAACCAAAAACAAACAAACAAAAAAAAAAACTCGATGCAGTCAAAAGCAGATGGAATTGATGCATGTTTGGGTAACTCTTCATCTGTTCCTTTTAACGTCACTAACAGAATTAAAACAACTGTAGACATAGTCAATTGTTAACTTCTGGCGGCTGAAAGTTGCACACTATTGACTCAGAACAGGCCCTCTCAAGCCTTGTCTTCCCCAAAGTAGCAGAAGCCACCTGGGTAAACTGAGGACTCCGAGACATGTGGGGGCCTTTCTCCTCCAGTATGTGTCATCCGTCTCGCAAAGGACTTAATCGACATGGTTCGCATTTTACTTTTGACAGTGGGAAAACACATTTCCCACTGTCACCCCAGCTTCTGTCCTTGAGACGAGATTGGCATGGAGACCCCAGCCTCCATTCTTGAGACGAGATTGGCATGGAGGGCAGTGTTGCAGTGGAATATTCTGCTCCCCTCACACCAAGCATCTAGGGCCTGTCCCTTTCTTGCGTGAGAAGGCTTCTCTAACGTGCTCACTGTCTCATGCAGCAGAGGCCACGGGAATTGCCCCATGTGCCCTTCTGCAGCCGTCCATGAGGGCAGGATAGGGTCTCGATTTCTCTCGGGCTTGAGCCTGTGCCTTCCTCAGAAATGGCTGCCCACTGCTACCTTGAGTGGTTTGCGGTGCTCTGCTCTGTTACTCTCTCTGCTGGCTGATTGATTTGCATGCCAGACTACAAATGACAGCCTCCTTTTAAAAAGCTGTGTGGAAGGCTGTGGATGGTGGATAAACCCAGAATCGGAACCACAGGGTCAATCAAAGAAATGTTTGTAAAATCAGTTGAAGTTTAAATGAAACAATGGCAGCGGTACATGCGTGCCAGGCCGTCTACCAAACGCCTGCCAAATTTTCTTGTTCCCTCGCATTCAGCATGGAGATGCGCCCTTAATGGCATACAGAGACTGCAGATGTTCAGGGACTGAGGGCAGATGTGGCCTATGGTAGCGATCAGGCTTGATTGTTGGGGGCAGTGACTGGATTCTGACTCCTGTAAGTTTCCAAGTATCGCTGCTATTTTTCTCATTTAAATTTCAGTGATTTTTATGGGTGATTATACAGGCAGATGTTGGTTCCCCACCCCACCCCTTTCTGATATGCTGTGCTTGTTAACCCTCAGAACAATGACAACGAGACTGCCCTGCACTGTGCAGCACAATACGGCCACACGGAGGTCGTGAAGGCTCTGTTGGAGGAGCTCACAGACCCCACCATGCGCAACAACAAGTTCGAAACACCTCTGGACTTGGCAGCGCTCTACGGGCGGCTGGAGGTGGTGAAGATGCTGCTGAGCGCACACCCCAACCTCCTGAGCTGCAGCACTAGGAAGCACACCCCCTTACACTTGGCCGCGAGGAACGGCCACAAGGCCGTGGTGCAGGTCCTGCTGGACGCCGGCATGGATAGCAACTACCAGGTAGCAAGGCGGGCACCTCTCCTGGCACAGGGACAATGCCGCCGGGCTGTGTGTGCTCAGCACGTTTGTCACTATTCTGCTGTGATGTCTTAGAGGAAAACAAGCTTTGTGGGGTGAATCTAGTGGTTTTGCTTGTTTCTTTTCAGGGTGTGAGATACAGTCTTTAACCCCTGAAAAGAAGCGCTTGTGGGCCATCTCACACCAGAGGGTTCATTGCCTTCTCATACATGGCCCCACCTCCCACCCCCACCACCTTTTTTGCACTGCCAAAGCTTCAACTGCCAACATGACTTGGCACTCCTCTGTGATGGCAAGAGTCTCTCAGTACTTCCGTAAGCTTGGTGTTGACTCTCCCTGTGGGCCGTGAGGTGCTTTTATTCCCTCTTCCCAAAAAAGTGGAAGTCGGTCAAGTTTTAGGAGTCAGCATCCCTACAAGCCGTGGGGACTCATGCACATGGCCTGAGATGGCACCCAAGTGGTCTTGCTGTGTGGACTTCGGTGGTTTTAGAACCCATACAAGAAATGTTGGAAAGCTGAAGCCCCAGAGGGCTCTGTGTAGCTCGGTTGCCACCTCCCTTATCCGTGTCCCGTTTGTCACGTGACACACAAACTGTTCTCATGACGTGCTGCTGCGCTCTTGTTTGCCTTCCAGACGGAGATGGGCAGCGCTTTGCATGAAGCTGCTTTGTTTGGCAAGACCGATGTGGTGCAAATCCTGCTGGCTGCAGGTGAGGTTGGCAGCGCTGATCCCATGTGCCAGGCGGTGTTTGAGCCCAGTGTCTGTGTGTGGTTAGAGCTGTGTGACTAGGTCCTGGACTGCTAATGGCTGTGGGTGAAGAGTGTCAGTTGAGCTGCGGGAGTCCTTGGGCCTGAAGTGCTCACCTCCCTGGTCCACCTGCCATCCCCCCAGGAATCGACGCTAACATAAAGGACAGCCGTGGACTAACTGCCCTCGACACCGTGCGGGACCTGCCCTCGCAGAAGAGCCAGCAGATAGCAGCGCTGATAGAAGGTGTGGCCGCTGTGCTCTCTGGGACCAGGGGCCTCTAACCTGCACTGTGCCTGGGGCAGCCTCTCACTTTATTCTCTAAACCATCGTTCCTTACAGATCACATGACTGGAAAAAGAAGCGCGAAAGAAGTAGATAAGACGGCCACAGCTCAGCTACCTCTCCTCTCCAGCACGGACGCCACGGCACCAAAGCCTCAGGGTGAGGTGCTTCTCCTCGGCCAGGAGAGGGGTAGCCTGAGGAGAGCCGGTCATTCCTGGGTAGAATGGAAAGCCCTGCACTCAGATAATCGCTGGCGTTATCAGTACTTACTCAGTTCGTTGTCTCCCTGCTCCCTGAAGTCTTAGCAGGCATGACACAGCTTTTGGTGTGGGTATTATTTGTCCTACTTCTCCATTTTCATTAAAAACGTTGTTTTAATTAATCCAGGCCTTAACCCCAGCACTTGAAAGACGGAGGCAGGCATCTCTCTGTGAGTTCAAAACCAGCTTAGTCTACATAGTGAGGTCCAGGCTAACTAGGCTATACAGTAAGACCCTGTCTTTAAATTAAAAAAAACAGAACAAAAGTTATACACACACACACACAATATACATATATGTGTGTGTATATATATATATATATATATATATATATATATATATGTAGTGATTTTTACTCTGACTTTCTGGACTCTTGTGGGGCCCATCACACATGGAAGCTCATTCTTTGTTACGAATGTCCAGCCTTAGCTTGGCTTGTTTCTTGCCAGCTTTTCTACTTAAATTATCCTGACTACTTTTTGCCTGGTTTTTTTTTTCCTTTTCTTCCTTCTGTATCTCTTACTTTAACTCTTAGTCCGTGGCTGACTGAATGGCTGGGCGGCTGGCCACTGACATCCTTCCTCGGTCTCCTTCTCTTAATCCTCCCTGCCTGCCAGCCCCGCCTGTCCTTGCTCCTGCCATGCTATTGGCCGTTCAGCTGCCTTTTAGGACCATCAGGTGTTTTAGACAGGCAAAGAATCACAGCTTCACAGTGAAACATAACATAAACAAAAGTCACACATCTTAAAATAATATTTCCCAACATTTTATTCATATCTATAAATATTTTATATTTTTATAAATATAATGTGATATATAAAATTATTATAAAATAGAAAAATAAAATATTCATATATAAATATAAAATATAGGATATAAATAAAATATATTACTTGTATATAAATATAGTTTTATATTTATTACTATAATATAACATAAATATATAAATATTATATATATATATATATAAAATGCATGTGGCCAGGTGTGTTTATGTTCACTGCATGCATGCATACGGGAGCTCATAAGGGTCAGAAGAGGGTGTTGGGTTTTATAGATGTCTGTAAACTGCCATGTGGGTGCTTGGAGCTGAGCCTGGGTTCCTTATAAGAACACTAAGTGCTCTTAACCTCTGAGCCATTTCTCCAGCTCCATGTCTGCTTTATTTTGGCCTCTACTTCTGTAGGGATGTGTAATTGGCAGGGTCATCTCAAGATCAACTTAGAACTTGTGTTTGCTGTTGCTTTCTGTCCTAAAACACATGGCAGTGCTTCGGGAACTGTGGGTCCAATGCTAGTCCTTGTGCACATGGCAGTGGTGGCAATAAATCATTGGTGTGGAAGTGGTCTGGGTGGTAAGTGCTCATCATCAGCAGAATTCTGTATTTTTTTTTTAACTCTTTGGAAGGCCTACCACCCAGCTCCCAAATAAGTACACAGAGACTTAGTCTTACTTATGAATGCCCAGCCTTAGCTTGGCTTGTTTCTTTTCTTTTTTTTAATATTTACTATGTATACAATATTCTGTCTGTGTGTAGGCGTGCAGGCCAGAAGAGGGCACCAGACCCCATTACAGATGGTTGTGAGCCATCATGTGGTTGCTGGGAATTGAACTCAGGACCTTTGGAAGAGCAGCCAATGCTCTTAACCTCTGAGCCGTCTCTCCAGCCCCGCTTGGCTTGTTTCTAGCCAGCTTTTCTAACTTAAATTATCCTGTTTCTCTTTAACTACACTTTGCCTCTGGGGTTTTTACCTTTCTTTATTCTAATATCTTTCTTTTCTTCCTATAATGTGGCTGGCTGTGTGACTGGATGGCTGGTCTCTGGAGTCCTTCTCTCCTCCTTTTCTTGATCCTCCCCCTACTCTCCAGCCTGGATTTCTCCTCCTATTGATAAGCTGTCTGCCAGCCCCACCTATCTGTCTCCTGCCTAGCTATTGGCTGTTCAGCTCTTTATTAGACCAATCAGGTATTTCAAATAGGGAAAGTAAGACAGCTTTACAGAGTTAAACAAATGCAGCATAAAAGAATGTAACACATCTTTGCATCATTAAACAAATATTCCACAACAGAAACAAATGTAACACATCTTAAACTAATATCCCATAACATTTCCCCTTTTTGTCTAAACAAAAATGTAAGGTTTCAACTTTAACATACTAAAACTGTATACAACAAAAACAGTTATCAAGTAAGAATTACATTTACAATATTCAGTCCTCTTGGGAATGTGGGTGTCGTTCTCTAGACTGCTTCCTGTTGTCTATAAGCAAAGGCATCTTTGGGGGGGTTCCAAAAGAAATTGAGATAATGACCAAGTCCTGGGAAGACCAGCAGTAAGCTTTGTTGATATATATATCACCTATCAAGATTCAAAAGGTCTTGCCTATCAAACCTGATCCAAATCAACCTGGAAGGAATCCATAGCCTCTTGTTTCTGTGGAAACAAAAGCAAAACAAAACCTCTTTTCCCAGGCAGTGCATTTTTGAGTTCTGTTTTATAATTAAGGCATTCTTCATCTGTATTGGCTCGTTCATTTCAGCAGCCCCTCTTTCAGTCCATGGTAGGAGCTGTGGTTTGCTTTGCAAGGTCAGTGCAGCAGCGTCCAGGATGTAGGCTCCCTGTGTATTTCCGCCTCTGCTGCCTATTATTTTTCATATTACTCTTCTTCTCTCCCTAAAAACTTTAGTTTTAACTACTTGCTTTTTTTCTGTGACGTCTGTACCCTTTCTCTTTTCTTGAAGCCTGTGCACATTGTTAAACACACCATAACCTGTTTAGAGGTTTTCCCGTCTGAATCTGTCTTTACTGTGCATCTCTATCCTTTTCTGACCGCATGAGCCTTTAAATTGCTAAGCGGCATGCCTAGGGCCTCTGCCCACACCTCTGGTCTTTGAGAGCCAAGCTTTGGGCCTGGTCAGAGGTGGGTGACTGAGAACTGCATTTAGGCCTCAGCTCTGTGCTTTTTGTTTCTACTTAGAGTGGAAAAGACTCTTTAAGTGCTCTTTCTTTCTTTGGGTTTTTTTGTTTTTGTTTTTTTGGTTTTCAAGACAGGATTTCTTTGTGTAACAGTCTTAGCTGTCTTGGACTTCATAGGCTTCATTCTGTAGACCAGGCTGGCCTTGAACTCACAGAGATCCTTCTGCTTCCCAAGTGCTGGGGTTAAAGGTATGTGCCACCACTGCCTGACTAGCAGAGTTCCTTAAAGGAGCCATATCCCTCTCCTTTCTTTTTCAGCTTTCTCAGGCCCTAGGTATTTGAACCTCATGTTCTCAAGTTGGTACAACAAAATGTAGTTGGTCTTTTTTTTTTTTTTTTTACTCTTTGGGGGCCCACCACCCAGCTTACAAATAAATAGAGACTTATTCTTACTTATGAATAAGTAAGCCTTAGCTTGGTTTGTTTCTAGCCAGTTTTGCTAACTAATCCTGTTTCTCTTTACGTTTTGCCCCAGGGCTTTCTACCTTTCTTTACTCTATATATCTTTGTTTTCTCTGACTCTGCCTTGGGATTAAAGGTGTGCGCCCCCAGGCCCGGCCTGTTCAGCTCTTTATTAGACCAATCAGGTGTTATAGACAAGCAAAGTAACACAACTTTACAGAGTTAAACAAATGCAACATAAAAGAATGCAGCACATCTTTGCATCATTAAACAAATGTTCCACAGCAGAGACAAATATAGCACATCTTAAAATAATATTCCACAATAGAATCCTTTTTGGTTTACTGAATAGCTTGTGGTATGATGAAAGACAAAGACAAATAACTGCTAATTGATAACTTCCCCTAAATGTAGATGATAATAAAGAAACAGTAAAGTAACATAAAAAGGGGAGGAGGGGAGCAGAGCGGAAGTGGGCGGGCTTTGGACTCCCGGCCTGTCTTTGCTGAGTTCCTTGATTTTGGAATCTGCTAGCAGTGGGATCAATCATTCACTGAGCTCTTTTCGTGCTCACACTGATATTTGTGACTACTACAAGCCACTCAGGTATGCCATTTCTAACAGTGCTGAGGAGACAGCATTAAGTCCTATAGCTCCTTGTCTCAGAAAGGCTTTGCTTTCCTCTGAGTGTCTGTAACTTTCAATGAATCATTTAATGTGGGCTCCATGTTTAAAGACAAAACCCTGCCTCCAAAGCACAAAGAAGGCTGAGCGTGGCGCACACCTTTAATCCCAGCACTTGGGAAGCAGAGGCAGGTGGATCTCTGTGAGTTCAAGTCCAGCCTTTTCTATATAGTGAGTTCAGAAGACAGGTAAATATCTGTGAGTTTGAGGATAGCCTGTTCTTCAAAGTGAGTTCCAGGACAGCCAAAGCTACACAAAGAAACCCTGCCCCCCCCCAAAAAAAATCAACTATAATTTAAACCATTTTAATTTTCAGTTACACATTGCTACATTTTCAGGTTAAAATGACATTTACATGGCTTTGAGACACTGGAATGCTTACAAAAAACATAGGACTTACATATTTAAAGTATTTTTTTTGTTGTTGGGAATTGGACCCAGGGCTATGTGCATGCTAAGCCGAGTCCTACCACTATGCTGCGCTCCCTGTATTGAATCAGAGAAAATCAGTCCTTGTCCTTATAAAGTGATCGTGTTCCCTGTGGGTTAGTGTTCATTACGGTTTGGCCAGAGTGTTTAGAACCCGAGGCTCTGCCCCCGCCTACTAATGATCGTGTTCTCTGTCTTCTCCAGGGAACGTGGAGAAAGCAGTCACTGAACTGATCATTGATTTTGACACACGTGCTGAGGAGGAGGGTCCCTACGAGGCACTGTACAATGCTGTGTCCTGTCACTCCTTGGACAGCACGGCCAGTGGGCGATCGTCTGACCGAGATTCCGTGAACAAGGAGACCGAGGCCACAGGAGCAAGAACTGCTGGAGTTAGGCCTGTACGTGGCCCAGGCCTGAGCCTCCCGGGGACTGTGGTGGCAGCTATGGGTGCTGGCAAGAGGAAGTCTGGTGCCTGCTCATGTTTCAGAGGCCTGAGCTCACCTGCTGTTCTTTCAGGGGCTCTGTCTTGTTTCTCCTGTTCAGTGTGATAAAACTACAGCTCATACTGAGGTAGAAGTTTGCTTTTTCAGGCTCCGTCTGTGTAACCAGTTTGTATCTCTCGACCCCCACTGCCTTAACAGACATTCATGTCTTCTGTTCTGGTTTAGCCTTGGCGCTGTTCAAGCCTTTGGGCTCGTGGTTTGTTCTCTCTGAAGAGCAGGACACCCCAGTGACAGGAGTTGCTGTTCCAAGCCCTGCTTGCCCTACCAGCCATGTAGACGGGGTGATCCTGCCCTAGGGGGAGGGCATAGCAAGACTTAATCGGACAGTGTGTGCTCTTATTAGACAGCGTGTCTGCTGGTTGATTCTTTATTGGCCCCGTTTCATGAAAGCGGCACTGCTTCTCTGTGGTCAGTCCCTCTTGTCTTGGCACTGCTTTGTCCATGGGCCTCCCCCTTCTCCCCCAGAGTCAGGATGCTTTGTCTGCAGCCCTGTCCCCACTTTCTTTCCATCTCCACACATTGTTATCCATCTGAGTCTCTATACTCTGGTGGTTGTCTGACCTAGCTGGCTATCCACCTTTAGACAGATGTGAGGGCATATGTGGGTTTTTCTCTTGTTGGCCTTCCCTTCTGGCCCAGCTCTGATGGACATAGTCATCCTTGACCTTTCTAACTGTGGCTTGGGAAAGGCCTAGAACTTCATGGATTGTTCTTTGTTGCCCGTCTGCTTGTCCTCCCTTTGCCCTGATGCAGTGGCAGTGTTTGAGTGTGGGTTTCAGTCAGCCCTCTAGTACGGCAGCCTGGCAGAGTAGGAACTGCCAGCGCACTCCGCACTCTGGTGAAGAAGAGCTTTTGCCAAGCATGGCTTTTCTCTTCCCTATTGGTATCTAACCCGTGTGAGGCTTTGCTTTAAGTAGTGCTTACAGGTGTCTCCCAGTAGGGGGCGCCAGTGCCTTTGCTAGAAGCCACACCATCCTGAAGAGAGCTGAGTACCTTTGAAGGCCAGCCTCTGCTGGTTGTGCATGCTTTGGCATGTGTGCACGCGTGTGTTGTAGCCATTCTTGTTCTACTGTTCTGGCCTCACAGAAGGACTGAGTGATGGAGGCTGGTGTGGAACAGAGAAGCATGTTTGAACAGAGAGGTCCAAGTGCCAAAATTCAAAACAGCATCTTTGCAAAATTTTCTGGAAGTTTCTATCATTCAGCATTCCAAACTCCACCTGCTTTAGCAGCATAGACCTGACCTGCAAGCCTGGGGCTGAGCCTGGAGCCAGCCCTGTCCGAACTAAACCAATCCCTGAGTAGGGGACTCAAGCCCTGCAGAAAACAGTGAGGAAGGTGCAGGTGCAATGGTCCCCAGCCTTTGGCTTTGTCACCAGGGTCAGCCTGGTCTACAAGAGCTGGTTCCAGGATAGCTAAGACTGTTACACAGAGAAACCCTGTCTCGAAAAACCAAAAAAAAAAAAAAAAAAAAAAAAAAAAATTGACTGGTGCTCATGCTCCTTTGTAAATGAGCAGGGGTGGCTCCCAGGGCTTCCTGTGACCATATGTTATTATTGAGGGTGACTGAAAACAGGAGCAGGGTTCCTGTGATGCCAATCTGATCTGCATAATAAGTTCCATGAGACCCTGTCTCAAAAAAACAAAACCAAAAACCCCAAAACCAAGAGATGTTTTGTTTTGAGTTGAGGGTAACCTCAAACTCTTGGGCTTGGGTGATCCTCCTACCTCAGTCCCCTGACTAGCTGAAACTACAGATTCTAAGAGATTGGTGTGGGCTGGGCAGTGTTGGTGCACACCTTTAATCCCAGCACTTGAGGGGCAAAAGCAGGCAGATCTCTGTGAGTTTGAGGCCAGCCTGGTTTATAAAGTGAGTTCCAGGACAGCCAGGGCTACACAAAGAAACCATGTCTCAGAGAGAGAGGCGGGGGGAGAGGTTAGTGTGGAATTTTTCCTGCTGAGTAGGGGTGACTAGTATCACAACATTGGAGTTTGAGCAAGGACAAATGTTCCGTCTTTAGCTGCTTTTCCCGTTGCTTCTCTGGGAGTCTTGGCTTTAGAAGAGCTCTGGAACTGCGTCTTTTAATCTCAGGTTTCTTCTTTTCAGCATAGGCTGAAAGTTGAGCCCCTGCGTTTTGCTGTCAGGTTTTTGTGTCTGTCACGTAGAGTGCTTGTGCCCGTGGGGCAGTTGTGAGCTTTCTGTGTTAGTCCCCTTGCAGCCAGGAAGGAGGTGTTTATGGTCTTTGCTGCAGACATCAGAAACTGTGGTGCAGCTGATTGAATCGTGTCTGTGTGTGGGGTCCTGCATCTTCCCAGAGACTGGACCTTAACTTAAGGCTCCTGAGGAATTCTCTACGTAATTCTTTTTATTTCCGAGGACTAAAATAAGGGTAAGCCAGAAAGTTAAATACTTGAAAAGGAGAGACGGTAGAATATTTATTTTTCTTCTGCAGAGGGAACGTCCACCGCCTCCAGCAAAGCCGCCACCTGATGAAGAGGAGGAAGAGCGTGTAGATAAGAAGTATTTGCCCTTGGCAGCCTCTGAGGTAGAGGGTTGGGGTCACCCCGTCACTGACCTGGGGTTTGTTAGAGGGTTGGGGTCACCCCGTCACTGACCTGGGGTTTGTTAGAGGGTTGGGGTCACCCCGTCACTGACCTAGGGTTTGTTAGATGGTAGCTGTGTGAGCTCAAAGGAGGCTTTGTTCTCTTCCACCTCTTTTCTTTAAGATTATTTTTTATATGTGCATGTGTATATTTATATGCACCACATGCCTGCCTGGTGCCCGTGGGGGTAGGATGAGGGCATCAGATTCCCAGGAACTGGAATTACAGGTGGTTGTAAGCCACCGTGTTGGTGCAGGGATTTGAGTCTGGGTCCTCTGAAGAGCAGTGAGTGCTCTTAACTGCTGAGCCGTCTCTCCAGCCCCTGTGCATAGAACCTGGAGCCTTGTGTATGCCAAGCAAGCGCTCTGCCCCTCACCCGTTTCCCCAGCCTATTTTCTTTTGTGGAGAGAGGATTGTTGTATTTGTGTGTGAGTGTGAGGCTTATACATGAGTGTATAGTTACACGTGCCCTACATGTAACAGGCACATAGGCTATGCCACACTGTTTATGTGGGTGCTGGTGATTCCAACTCAGGTCCTAATGCTTGCAGAGCAAGCATTCTTACCCTGGCTATATCACCAGCCTCGACTCCTTGTCTTCTCATTGCCCCTGTGCTTAGGAGGCTTCTGGCACACCTGTGTCGGTGTCTGGACCAAGGCCTTTCAGACTAAGAGTTCTGGTGCAGCCTTAGCGTACCGTCCATATGGGAAGCACAACGGGCTGTTGTCTGGGTGCCCCAGCTGAACAGTTCGACTTTTTGCCTTTACACTGTGTTTGATACAAGGTTCCAAGTACCCTCGTCCTTGCCATTGTATGAACAGTACCATGTTAGGAAGTTTTAGTGGCTGATCCCCAGAGGCCTCCTTTCTCTTTTTACTCTTTCACTGCTTCCTGTGAAGACTGTGTCTAAACATGAATCAGGTTAGAGTTGACAATTGGAAAAGATAGGACTTTGGTCTGGTTATTTTTGCTACATGATATTTTATTTGCAAATTTATTAAATAATCAAGTTTATAAAATTAAATAAAAAAAGATATAGGAGGTATATGGGAGGGTGAGAAGGAAAGAGGTGGTTATTTATAACAGTCTACCTTCTTTTTCCAAGGCATGTTCTCACTAAATATCTCTGGATGTCGTGAAACTCATTCTGTAGACCAGGCTAGCCTCGAACTCACAGAGATCCACCTGCCTCTGCCTCCTGGGTGCTAGGATTAAAGGCCAGTGCCACTATGTCTGACTACAGTCTACCTTTTTAAAAAATGTTTTTGTGGCCAGAAGGTGGTGGCACATGACTTTAGTCCCAGCACTCGGGAGGCAGAGGCAGGGGGATCTCTGTGAGTTCAAGGCCAGCCTGGTCTACAGGTAAAGTTCCAGAACAGGCTCCAAAGCTACAGAGAAACCCTGTCTCGAAAAACAATAATTTTTTTTATTATGTTACAGTGTGTGTGTGTGTGTGTGTGTGTGTGTGTGTGTGTGTGTGTCTGTGTGTGATGTGAGAGTCATCCTTTGAAAATGTTTCCTAATAGCCTGGAATTCTAAGTCAGTTGAACCGGTGTGGTTGATGTTTGGAAGACCATGACAGTGAGAGCTTTCCTATTTGCTGTTGCTATGGATGCATAAATACAGAGGAGACATGGCCTGAGTCATTGTTCTCTTAATGATCCAGACAGGAGTTTTTATTATTTTATTTTATGTTTATGGTATTTTTTTCTGGCATGTGTGTCTGTCTGTCTGTCTATCTGTGAGTCACAACTGGGATCCTGAGAGGCTGCAGAAGGCATCAGATCCCCTGGAACTGGAGTTTCAGATGCTCATGAGCAGCCCGCTGTGGGTGCTGGGACTTACACTCTGGTCCTTTGCCAGAGCAGCGAGAACTGCAGCCCCACTGTCTTTGTTTCCAACTCGCTCAAAGCCTTGAAACGAAACCTCACACCAAGACACTGATGTCAGGAAACTTTAGGCCATTTTGCTTTGTTTATAGCATTGGGAGGGTTGAACCCGGCAGTCTCTGGTGCTAAGGAAGGCTTTATGACCAGCCAGATCTAGGGCTGTGCATCTGTCAGTCATGTGATCAAGGATTTGACTGTGGGAGAGCTTATTCATCATGATGCCAGGCATGAGACATCACACACATGCATAGGTGTGTGCACGCGCGCGCGCGCACACAAACACACACACACACACACACACGAAAGGTTTTTACTCCTCATGATGGACTGCCAGCTGCCATGGGCTGGCCACGGTATCCTCTGTGTCGAGGCTTCTCAGCCACTAACACCCCATTGGATTCTCCAAGCCACAGCTGGGTGACAGCTGGCTCCTTGCAACCCTTCTGTGCCCAAGCAGTGCTGCTCTCTACAGAGACTCTTGAGCTTTGAGCCATTGCCAGCCCTGGAGGACAAGGGAAAGAAGATTAAGAAGTAATTTAGTTAAAAACGGAATCCTTTCTTTTGAAAATCGGTTATTGTCATAGTCACTGTGACACAGTGCCGCTTCTGTGGGAGCAAGGATGTCTGGAAGAAAAGTTTATTGTTGACTATGAAGGTTTAATCCCCTAGTTTGGTCAGGGTCAGAACAAGAGGAAACAAACACCCTCGTTTATTGGGCTTTCGTTGGGTAGTTGAAGAAGGGAAGGCGGTCCAAATTGGACGGAGGAAAATGAGGCCAACCTGGATTAGAATCCGAGAAACTGCATTTAATGACTACAGCTCTGCTGTGAACTTTGCATAACCTTGGACAGGTCCCCGACCCCCTCTGAGTTTACAGGTGAAATGGCTAGAACCAGGGACCCTAGCTGTGGTTGGTGGACTTTGCTCACATTTGCCCTCCCTGGTGGACTCATTTGCCACTGAAGTCTTCTGTCCTGCCCTGGATTGTAGGCCAGGCTTCAGGGCTGTAGTTACCTTCCAGGGAAGCTTGCCTGGGCCTGGTAAGAACTCTTGCTGAGCAAACTGGGAGTTGGATTTCCAGGGCTCTGCCTGAGGGGTCACTGGGTGAAAGCCCGCAGAGCATAAATTCCTGCCAGTGACACCTGTGGTGTTAAAGTGACGTGGTGTGAACTACTTAATGGTCCCTCTTTGTTCCCTTAATTGTGTTCCTATAAAAACAGGGCTCCCAGAGTAAAGGCGCCTTTGGCATCCAGGGGACTTGCACGGTGGGTACCTGCTGTAGTCAGCAGTTTTAGAGTGAGCCCATTGTTCTGCCTGACACTGGGGCTGCAGTCCTTCCTTCAGGAGGACTCTGGACACTAACCTGGTGCTTCTCCAGTGTACGGCGGGAGGTGTCTGTTTGAAGTGGGAGCTTCCCTTGTGGGGTCTGCTGATCTGTTAGGCATGAGTGGGAATCTAGCCACCCCCACTTCCCTTCCAACAACTCTGGAAGTGTTGTGCTCTGGCTTGATTGCTGTAGCTGGTCTGTGATTATTCTTAACTTGCCTTTAAAACACATGGGCACCAGGGCAGATGAGCAGAGGCTCTCCACAGCCCCTCCCTGAGTCTCCAGCACTGTGGTTTTACCAACTTTGCTCTAATGCCAGGACTAGCTGAGGACCCCGATGCTCACCCATCCCGAGCCCTGCAGCTGGTGCATCTCCTGCATGGGAGGCACTTACCTGTGCAGCTGGTGT
>PVIU01010721.1:0-43981 GCA_004026605.1 Ondatra zibethicus | reverse complement strand
TTGGAGGCATCTGAAGTCACCCAGTAGAAAGCTGGCTTTAGGGCATCTGTGAAGATAGTCACAAGCTGGCTGCGGTGGAGGCAGAGGCAGAGGACCAGCCTGGTGTGCACAGAAGTCCAGGCTGGCCAGGGCTGCAGCAGCAGAGGAGGAAAAGGATGGCGAGGACAGGGCATTTAAGTGGCAAGGGTGCTTTGTATTCTTTGGAGGTGGAGGAAATGCGCATGTCAGGGAGCCTGGAGAAAGGGCAGTTGTGGTGGCCCTAGGTAACAACTGCTAGCAAAGTGTTCTCACAGAAATGCCGTGGGGAGGCAGAGAAGAGGGGCTTGGAGTTTATCTTTTTTTTTTTTGAAGGATAAAATGGTGCCAAAACAAAAAAAAAGTTTAGTCATACTGTGGAGATTTCCCATACAGGAATTGTTCTTGGCTTTTCTCTTGCCAAGTCAAGGTACATTATCAAGAAAAGGATTTGACTCGAAGGTGGATTATCGAAAAGCGGCTCCATCTGTCCGTTAGCTTCTGGTTTGGAGGCTTCAGCTGGGTCCCAGTGGGGCCGAGGGAAAAGCAGGGGGTGCCAGGCTCATGCGATGACAACCCTTTGCTGTAGTGCCACATAAGCTAGTATGTGGAGTGGAGTCCTGAGGACCACCCACCCACCGGGGCCCATCCCTGCTGCACTGCACATGAAGCTTCTGGCCTGGTAACCTTTGGGGAATGCGCCAGAGCACACGGTAGGCTCAGAAAAGCTCCTGGGAGTCTGCAGGGTCCTGACTCTGCTTCCCTTCCCTGCTTCTGCCTGCCCTGCAAGGTTGTGGGAATTGGAGCTTTGTTGCGCACCACCTGTCTCTGCCCAACGGATCCTGGGTGTTTCTGTCTCCTAGGGCCTGGCTGTGAGACCCAGGACTCAGAGCGGTGTCTCCCGGGAAGAGGACGAGCACCCGTATGAGCTTTTGCTCACAGCAGAGACCAAGAAGCTGGGGGCCACAGACGGAAAGACTAAAGGTATTCCCTGTTTCACTCCATGGCACAGGGACGGATGGCGGGATGGCGGGTGCTGCAGGTGTGGGTCACGCAGCTAAGGTTCTTAAGTCTGGGGCTCCATGGTTGTTCTTGTCAATACCTAGACTCCATGCCCTTGGGTGGATGGGGACACAACACTCCCACATGTGCAGCCAGGGCAGGCAAGGGCACCCAGGTGACAGCTGTAGGAGGGAGATAGGAAGCACCACTGTGGAGACTGATTGGAGCCTGTGGTGCTAGCCTAGCAAGCTAGGTTGTTCAGGCCCATGCCAACGGCAGGGCGGACTCTGTGATTCCTGACCTTGGGAGAGTGTGCTCCTTGTTAGGGTCACCTATAACTATAGTGCTCTGTCACTGTGCCACTTATATTGCTTCAGCAAAATCCATTCTGGAATTAAGTTCCAGCCCTGAAGAGGGAGGATGCATGAACACCAAGCCGACTGAAGGGCAGTGTCTGGAGGGAACTTGCCTGTCCCTGCTCCCCACACTTAAAGCTATGAAGTCCTCCACCGTGTATGCCTAGTGCCTCCTGTTGACTCTGTCAGTTCACAGCCCTTGTGTTTCACCTTGGCCAGATACCCCAGTGCACTGCCTCCCATCCTGCTCAGAGGCCTCCCCTGGGTGTAGGAACTCGGTCATAGTTGTAGTAGTTGTGTGTGTTGTGTAGTTTCCATTGGGAACTTTCCTAAAAGGTTGTGATTTGGGTGCAGTGAAATGCATCTGTGTTTGTGCACAGTCTGTGAGTAACTGCAGCCAGAAACAAAATAGGGGACAGTCTGTGCACAGTGAAGGGTTTTCCTCTGTCCCTCTGCGTCCGCTTGCTCCCTGCCTTGGGGACAGGGCATCTGATGTCTGTCCCAACAATTTACCTTTTCTAGAACAGTCTGTGAATGGAGTCTGTTGATGGAGGCTGCTTGTTGGTTCCTGGCTGCTCAGTCCTGAAGTAATCACACAGAAACTGTATTAACTAAATCACTGTTTGGCCCATTAGCTCTAGCTTCTTATTGGCTAACTATTACATCTTAATTTAACCCATCTCCATTAATCTGTGCATCACCATGAGGTCATGGCCTACCAGCAAAGTTTCAGCGTGTCTGTCTCTGGCAGAGCTACATGGCTTCTCCTCACTCCACCTCCTTTCTCCCAGCATTCAGTTTAGTTTTCCCTGCCTATCTACCCTATCAGGGCAAGCCAGTTTCTTTATTAACTAACGGTATTCACAGCATACAGAGGGGAGTCCCACGTCAGGAGTCATTCAGCGTGCACCTCTGTCCTGCACAGTGCATCTGAGATCCATCCATCCTGCATTTTCCATCATTTCTTCCCTCTCATTGCTGAGTTGTGTTCCCTTATAGAGGTGTGCCACAGTTTATCCTTTCCCCACCCGGGGCAGTGCCACAGTTTATCCTTTCCCCACCCGGGGCAGTGCCACAGTTTATCCTTTCCCCACCCGGGGCAGTGCCACAGTTTATCCTTTCCCCACCCGGGGCAGTGCCACAGTTTATCCTTTCCCCACCCGGGGCAGTGACTCATTTTCAGTTTTTGACAGTTTCAGGTAAAACTCCTATATGTTACCATTTTTCATGTAAGCGTAGGTTCTCATTTGACAGCCACTTAGCCAGGTGCAGATGACACACCATTCTGGATCCCCTGTGGTGTGCTGTTGTCCCCTGGCCACAGCACCATCGGGTCTATTAAGCATCAGCCAGCCTAGGAGAGGTGGGACATCTGCCTTCCCCAGCAGAGCTTCTGTGTGTGCCCAGTCCTACACCTGCTGCTCTTTCTGTTACCGAGTTGTGAGATCTCTGTGTATTTTTCGCGTAAGTTCTTTTTTGTCTTTTGAGACAGGGTGTAGCTCAGACTGGCCTCAAACTCATGGCAGTTCTCCTGCCTCAGCCGCCCAGTGCTGTCATGTATGTGCATTGCCATGCCTGGGTGAATTGGAATTACCTTATTTTTTTATTCATTTGTTGTGAACATTTTTGTTTTCTAAGATTTTGAGATAAGGTCTTATTATTATAGCCCAGGTTGACTTTGAACTCTCAGTGATTCCCCTGCCTCAACCTCCCAGGTGCTAGCTAGGCTCACAGGCCTGTGCCACCACTCTCTACTGACTTCTTTATCAAATGTGCTTTCTTCTCAGTGTATAACCACAGTTACCGTGGCCTTTGGGATCTTCATTTTAGAGAAGTTCTTTTTTTGATGGATAAGGTCATAGTTGTGCGTTGGGGAGGGGTATGCCTGATCTTGGTGTGCCTGTGTGGGTCTGGTGCAGAGACTGAGGTTGCTGTCAAGTGTCTTCCTCTGTGGTTTCCACTATTTATTTACCTTTGAGATGGTGTCTCGCTGTGTAGTTCTGGCTGACTGGCTGACTGAAGCTTCTTCATACGCCAGGCTGGCCTTGAACACAGAGATCCACTGCCTCTCCATCACTAGTGCTGGGATTAAACGCTGGTGTCACCACACCCTATCTACCTTACATTTTGGGACAAGGTCTCCTGATAAAGAGGCTGCTGATGGGGCTAGACTGATTGACACTGAACTGTAGGGTCCCCCAGCTGTGCTCTCCCACCCTCAGCTGGTGCTGCAGCTGCGTATACCACACTTGGCATTTTCTTTTTTTTTTTTTAATATTTATTTATTTATTATGTATACAGTACTCTGTCTGTCTGTCTGTATGCCTGCAGGCCAGAAGAGGGCACCAGACCTCATTACAGATGGTTGTGAGCCACCATGTGGTTTCTGGGAATTGAACTCAGGACCTTTGGAAGAGCAGGCAATGCTCCTAACCATTGAGCCATCTCTCTAGCCCGCATTTTCTAGGAGGATGCTTAAGATTCTGACTCGGCTCTCGTGCTCACACAAGAGGCACATTCTTAACGGAGCCATCCTCCTAGCTCCAGGGGCATTCTTTTCTGTACTTTCTTCTAGAAATTTCTAACTCTGAGTTCTGTACTTAAGGATGTTACCTATTTCGAGGTAACTTTCATGTGTGCACATCCAGCTGTGTCAGCACTATGTTGAAACATCTTTTTCTTTATTAAATTGCCTTGGTAATATTGCTATTATTCCGGAAGTATCTTGAGTATTTCGGTTCTTTCTTCTTGCCGTACACACGGAGAACCAAGATGCTGATTTCTATACATGCTCATACCGGTCTGTGTGTGGGTTTGTGCTGCGTCCCCCAGTTTGGGAAGTTCTGGTGCCTTCTCTGGAATCTTAAATGACGTGAGCCACGCATGAGTTCACACCTGTAACCCCAGGGCTCTGGAGGCTGGGGAGTACTGTGAGCTCCAGAGTTCAAGGCTGGGTGAGGCTGTAGTGCGAGTCCCTGTCTGAAAAGATTATGGAAATTAACTTTGGAAAACAGGCCTGTCCTCTGAGGTTGCATTTGAAGTGGTGCTCCATGAGGGAGGGGGGTGACTCCTTGATAGGCATCGCCTACACACAGCTTGCTCAGCCTTTCTGGTGCAGGGGAAGGAACCACAGCATTCTGAGCAAACCTGTCCCCTGGCTGCCATCTGTCCTTGGTGGGGATTTCCTGTCCCAAGGTCAGGAGTTCTTCCAGTTCCTGGCAGTCTCATGTCTGCCTTCTGCTCCTTGCTGCTCGGCCCTGTTTGCTGTTGAGAGTGAGTGCTGGGGCAGCCTGTTTAACAGAGCCATGGTGTGGGGGGCACCCTGCCTATGGGCTCACCTTTTAGCGTGGCTCCCTGGAGCTTTAGACAAGGGCTGAGGCACCGACTAAGACAACGACTTACTGGTCTCCAGCAGGTGCCCAGCATGTCCTGTTGGCACACAGGTACCACTGACCCAGAGGGAGGCAGTCAGCAGCCCGTCGCGCTTTAGTACAGATGACTCCTTTTTCCTTTTCCATTAATGTCATTGTCGTATGCAGCTTTTATGAACTAACTGATCTGTTTTCCGAAGCTTATGTTTATGTTTATGATGAGACAGAGCTTGGCTTACCTTAGTCTGTAGTGTGGGTACTTTGGAATTGCCTTGTTAATTATACTGGTATATACTCACCAAAAAAAAAAAAAAAAAGCACACATTACAAGAATAAATAGAGATGGGACGCTAAGGTTCTGTGCCTCTGTGTTCTGGGAAGCCTGGCCCACTCAGGCTATTGCTGTCTTCATGCAGTAGTGGCTGAGATAGTCCGACTGGAATTTAACCCAGAATGGAGTCACATGTGACAAATGACCTTGAGAATTTGTTTTTTGCACTTGTTTGTAGATCATGGATCCAATTTTGTCTTGGTTCTTAAATGTCAGCCTATTCTTTCTTAATCACTGCTAAATAGCCCCTCTCAGTTCTCATTTCCAGTTGGTGGATGTACGTGTCTTCAAGATTTCTCTGTTGTGAATTGTGTTGCTGCAGGCATGCGGTATACACGTTTGTGTTTCCCTACTAGCAGGAGGAAGAGTGAGGAGAGCACCCCTCACCCCCAGTCTGCGCCCTGCCCCCCAGTGTGCTGTCCCTACTGTCATTGTAGCATCAGCACTACCAGAAAGTTGGGCTGCAGAGGTGGATGCCACACCAAACTGTTCACAGCCACCTTGTCATGCTGCAGGGATGCACTGCCCTCTTCTGATCTTTCTAGGCACCTGCACACACAGGGTGTGCACTCATACAGATACATACATATAAATTATAAAACAATTCTTCAAGAAAAAAGTAAAATTAGCAGTAGGGGTTGGGTCAGCCAGCACATGCCTTGCAAGCATGAGGCCAAACACGGACATGAACATGAATTTTTTTCTTCATTCTTTGTTCTTTGTTTTTGTTTTGTTTCTTGAAATAGGGTTTCTCTGTGTAGCCATGGCTGTCCTGGAACTCACTCTGTAGACCAGGCTGAACTCGAACTCACAGAGATCCAACTGTCTCTGCCTCCTGAGTGCTGGGATTTGGGTGCCACCAGTGCCTGGCTGATAATGTGAATCTCTACTCCCAGTGTCAGGGAGGTAGAAACAGGAGGGCCCTCCAACTGGCCTCGGTGAACCCCCAGATTCAGTGAGAGACCCAACCTCCCCAGACGTGGAATACACCTCAGTAATAGCACTGATGATCTGTTCATGCACACACATGTACGTCAGTGTGAAAAGGCACACAAACATATGCTTGAGGAAACAAAACTGGCAAATGCATTAACTTCTGAAGATATATAGTCTTACCTACTTAGTTCCTGAGATGCCTATGTTTTTGTTTTTCAGTTTTCTTTTTTACATTAAAATTAATGGTGTCTAGGTGAGGTGGTATGCACTGTGGATCCATCATTTGGAAGGTAGAGGCCAGAGGGTCTTTTAAGTCTGGGAATTCAAGAACATTCTGTATGTGACATAGTACGCACCCCCCTGCCCCAGCTCAAAAAGGAAGAAAACAGTGGCAGTAGAAAAGCTTCTTGTGTCAGGTGGTGGCGCACGCCTTTAATCCCAGCACTCCAGGCAGAGGCAGGTGGATCTGTGAGCTCGAGGCCAGCCTGGTCTACAGAGTGAGCTCCGAGACAGCCAGGGCTGCACAGAGAAACCCTGTCTCAAAACACAAGGAAACGAAAGAAAGGGAAAAGGAAAGAAACGCTTCTTATGAGTACATGTTGTTTGGTGGAAGCTCTACCCCAAACCCCCTCCGCTGGAGCTGCCTCAGTCTAGACTCCGCCCCTGAGAAAGCCCCCTGAACGGTGACCCCTCCCCAGAGATGCTCAAGACCACTCCACATGTGGTTTTCTGGTCTTCCTTTCCCGTCTCCTCTCTGGGAGGCTGGAAAGCCATCCGGGAGCATTTGTATCCATTAAACCTGGGGTTTTTCTAATTTGGTTTGATTTGGTCTCGTGTAGATTGCTGTGTCGGCAGAGAGGTTTATTGGGGTGCAGAAACTTTTTCTCATGATGTGGTGCGGTGGCCCTGAGAGGGGAGGCGTTTGAAGTGCACTAAGGCTGGGAGGGCAGCAGGAAGAGTGGGGATAAGGCATGGGCTTACGCTGCCTCTTGGCGTAGCTGCCGGCCTCTGCAGCTATCACACTTCATTTGAAGGAGGAAAAGGCAGGAGCAGGAGAGTAAAGTGATGGACTAAAAGCAGCACGTGGGAATGACGTCAGGCACTTGCAGCCAGCCTGACATGCAGCGACTGTAAAAAACTGTAAGGTCTTATTTAATATCAGTGTGCCACCGCCCCTGGGAGCATTCAGAATAGTTGGGGGCATTTGGAGATGCAGCAGAGTCAAACTCTAGTGGGGACACAGAAAAATGGCTCAGCCACACTGTGAGGCAATTTCAACTGCAGAGGATCCCTACTCACCTAAAATTGGCCCTCAGTCTTGGAGGGCAGGGATGCTGAGCCTGTTGTGGCACAGGAGAATTTCCACCAAATATGTTATTCACACCCACGGACCTGGAAAAACCTAGCCATAGGAGAAAATGTTAGCAGATCCTTGAGGCAGAAAAGGCATGTCCTCCTAAAGCACCAGGCCCACGTGGCATTTATGATCATTTTTGACAACTGGGGATGTCCCTCTGTGGTTTGTTTGAGCACTCCGTGCTCCCCTGTTAATGTTTGACTCTGCATTGGACATCCCAGGCTTGTGACCACTCAGAATTGCAGTGACAACTTTCTGTAGCTGTCTCTGTGGGTTTGAGAGCACAGAGGAAAGTAGCCAGGAGGTCCAGCGGTGGTCTGTGAAGTGGGGGTTTAGCATGGGCCGCAGTAGCTGATCTGCAGGCGGTGGTGCATGTGTGGTGCTATCCAAGTTCTAAGGGTTTCCAGGTACAGATCTCCCTCTGCTCCCATACCTGAGCCTTGGTGACTCCTAGCAGCCTGGCCTCTCCCATTCTCAGCTTGGCATCACTGCTTTTGGCTAAGTCACAATTCTGAAAGAAAACAGTGGCAGTGTTCGGTGCCTATCATTACCTGAAAGTCCAGGCTGGCTTTTCATGGCGGAAGTGTAGGAAGTGTGCATGCCTGAGCGTGTCAACAGCATGGCAGTTTAGTCTCCCCAGCCCCTGACTTAGCCTCCTGACACAGCCAGGCTGGGACCAGCTCCCTTGTACTCTTGCTGCTTTGGGGTTAGAGTAGTTCTTTTCCCTCTGATCGAATAAGCCTTGTGATTTTCTTCCACAGAGTGTTTTGACAGTTATATATATACATGGACATGTATGGTAAATACAGAAAATAGTGGAAAGGGGGCAGAATATGTTAAATTCATATGAAAGTGGTACAAAGAAAAAGTGAGACAAATTATGTCCACATAAGAGAGCAGAGATAGCTTTATGAAGAGAAGGTCTGAGCCTAGCCCAGAAATAGAGACTTCAACTCAATAGGCAAGACTGGGGAGGGAGCAGACCAGAGGTTCCAGGCAGGGGCGTGGCTCAGGGCAGGAGTGGGGGGTGAGGGAGGAGGTGGAGAATTGCCTGGAGCACAGCCAGCACTCCAGTTTGGCTGGAACAAAGAGAACTTGTCATAGAGTGTTGGATCTCAAATGTCAGTCTTTCTTCCAGAGACAGAGCAGTACTGTTGAAACTCTAGGAGTGGGGTGACAGCGCGGGAGCTGCACTTTAAAAGGGTAGGGCTCGGGAAAGGCTGGTGCAGGAATAGCTTGCAGCCAGGATCCATCATGGCTCTCTGAGGGTAACTAGAACCTATCCTAGAGGGACAGAAGGAAGTTATGGGGAGGGGGAAGGGTAGGGTAAGTTTCAGGGGTAGTGCCTGAAAGGAGGGTGCCGCCAAGTGTGGGTGAACAAGGGCTGGATACTGAGGGAGGTTCTGAGGTTTCTAGCCTGGCTGAGAAAGTGTCATGTAACCAGTACGGATGGGGAATTGGGAAGGCCGTGATTGAGGGAAGATGCATGCTACATCTAGAACATCCGTGTGGGTATGCCCGTAGCACCCAGAGGCGTGGTTCTGAGGATTGGGAGAGAGGCTGAGATTTGAAGGGCTGAGCCAGAGGGGAAGAATGGGAAGCAGCCGCAAACTGAGTGACCTCTACAGACATGAGCACTTGGCTGGCTGGGAGTCTGTGTTCCCAGACCTGGGACCTGTTGCTTCCTTTTTGACTGTTCACTTTCAAGTCATTAGCATGGGAAGGAGAAGGCATTTTAAAGATAGTCCCTAAACATTGAGCGTGTGACTCTTGCCATAAAGCCTGATGTGCAGGTGAGTAGCCCAAGAGGTCACAAGTTTCACACCCATGCCAGACAGCGGAGCGAAGCTGTCCCAAGCAGCAACTGCAGCCTTTATCCCAGGTGGCAGAAACTCTAAAAATTGCAGGTCAAGGAAGCAGAGGAAAAGGAGCACGTGGTTACCATTAACTCTGCGTCCAGTGACTCCAGGATAGAAGGCGAGGACTAGAAAGTGTCAGGTGGTCGGAGGGCTGTTGCTGCATCCTAGTGGTGCAGGGCTTCTCTGAGACAAAGGGGAAGAAGTGAAGTTCCCTGGTGTTGACACGGGACAGGATGGAGCAGTTACAACCTGTTTTGCAGTCTTCTGGGGAGACTGTCACGTCCTCCAGAAGGTGCTGTGGGAAAGATGCTGGTTTGAAAGAACAGAAGAGACAGTCGCTCTGATGGTGACATCAGAGTGTTCGGAAAGAAGGGAGAAGAAATTAAGTTGACCCGTCAGGTGCTGAGGCTTACATCAGAACACTTGCTTGCCTCCTTTTGGTCAGTGGCCTTTAGGGTCATTTACCTTCTTGAAACTTCAGTTTCTGTGTAAATAAGGGGCACCAGTTCTTCATGGTTGTTGAGGATTCTAGTACCATGAACATAGAGAGAAGCCTCAGGAACCTTCTGGGTGAGCAGAGTTTACCAAGGGAACCTGGGGAGCCGGTGTGGTGAGCACGGGGAGCCTTGAGCCAGCATGATGAGCAGAGGGACTCTGGGGAGCTGGCGGGGCGAGGTGAATCTATGGAGGAATGGGTTAGTTGCTTCTTGAGACTCAAGCAGGCTCAGCTTTGCAGCAGCTACAGAAGAGAAAACAAGGGGCTGTGAGTGCCCAGCGCTGGTGCCGGAGCCACGTCTTTACCCATGACTAGAGCCGTGTCCCCACCCGCGGGGCTGTGAGTGCCCAGCGCTGGTGCCGGAGCCACGTCTTTACCCATGACTAGAGCCGTTTCCCCACCCGAGGGGCTGCAGAGACAGAGGTGACCATACACTCACACCAGAGTCTCAGGGTGTCCTCATGTATCCCAGCTGTTCATGTTCTGAGCAAGATCCCAAGAGGGAAGGTCACTGGGGTGAACTATCACTTGTACCTCTTGACTCCTATCCATCATCTGTTCTATTCTTGGGTTGCTGTGGACTGGAATGGACTCTTTCAGATCATAGTCTGTATTAACGCCTGCGTCACATAGTCAGAACCTTTCTGTAGCATGAGGGCCTGGTTGGTTTCTGTCCTACCACCAGGTCCCCCAGCCATTTAGGTTCCAAGGGAAATCACACAGAGAGTCTCCATAAGTTACAAACTGATTGGCCCATTGGCTCAGGCTTCTTACTAGCTCTTGTAGCGTACATAGCCCATTATTCTTGTCTATGTTAGCCACATGGCTCAGTACCTTTCTCAGCAGGCAGGTCACATCCTGCTTCTTCGATGGTCCAGACAGGAATGCCGAGAGAGCTTCCTGCTTCCCAGAATTCTCTTATCCTCCTTGTTCCACCTCTACTTCCTGTCTGGTTGTCCCACCCATACATCCTGGCTAATGGCCAATCAGCGTTTATTTAAATCATGATTGACAAAATACGAACAACTCTCCCGCACCACCTTTCTCCTTGAGAAAGTGTGTGCCGTCCAAGAGCAGTGCAGCCTTGTGCTGGGACTGCTGGACACAGGTGCCTTCAGCATGTTCTTTCTTGCTTTTTTTGAGACAGACTCTTGCTATGTAGCCTGACTGACATTGAATTCAGAGCAGTTCTCCTGCCTCAGAATCCAGAACTGAAGTATAGATTTGAGCCCTGGAATGGTTTGAATAAGATGTCCTTCACAGCCTTGGACGTTGGAGTACTTGGTCCCAAGTTGGTAGCACTATTTGGGAAGCTCAAGAGGTGTGGCCTTGTTGGAGGAGGCATGGCACTAGGGCAGCTTTGGAAGTGTAAAGGTTCACACCATTTCTAGCTCACTCTCTGCGTCATGCTTGCTGTTCAAAATGTAAGCCCTCAGTTTCTTCTATTAGTTGCCTTGGTCATGATGTTTTCTTTTGGAAATAGAACAGTCACTTAAGCCTCCATGCTTAGGTTAGGTACAGTTTTTGGGGGACAGACAATGCACTAGAGTATTAAGATCCCGATTTCAGCCGCGCATCGTGGCATGCAGTGTAGTCGCAGTGCTTAGGAGCAGGATGGTGAGTTTGCAGCCAACCTGGACTATAGAGTTCTAAGCTAGCCAGGGCTGGCTAGCAAGACACTGTCTCAGCACACAGAGAGAGGGAGGTGGGACAGACGGGGGTCAGACAAACTGACACACTAAAGTTCCTGTGCCTTGCCGAGCTGGCTCTTCCAATGCAGAGGCTTCTCTCCTGTTGACAGACTTGCAGGCTCTGCTTTCTGTGACTGGCAGAGGTTCTTTCCCTCCACAGACCTCCATCCTACACAAGCTCTTCTTCCCCCTGCCCACAGCTTTCCCTGGCATCTCTCTGGTGTTGGCATCTGCTTCCCTTTCTTCATTGGTGGCTGGCATGAATGAGTGGCTGCTGAAGGCCTTCATTGTCAGCTCCCCCAGTAAGCAGCCAGAACCTTCTCTGACTTGGGTTTTGAGCCCTACCGGTCCGGTGAGCCAAGAAGTCTCCCAGTGCTGGGCTGTGAAGTTCTCCTTCTGTTGCCCCTTCACCACCCACAAATGGTTCCCTAAGAGCCTGGAAGCTGATGCGGAGGAGCAAAGGCTGTGTCCTGTACCCAGGCCCCTTCCTGAATATCAACAGGGTTAACAGTCAGCAGACCCATCCACCTCTCCAAGGAAAGCACTGTTACCCCGAACTTCCATTAGATGGTCACGTGTTGTCTTTTTTGTAGCCTCAACATATACTCAGCAGGCAGCTTTGGCCTGGTGCCCATTGTCATAGTGTGTGTGTGCAGCTATGAAGTCATGGCTTCCTCAGGCCCCAGTTAAACTGAATGGAGCTCTTCTCTACCTGGAGAACTCATTCACCTTGTTCACACCTTTTTTACAGTGCAGGACCTGCCCTGTAGAGTATAGGATTAGTGAATGGAGAGTGTGAACTCCAGAGTGGTCAGATGTAAAAAAGGGAGGCACCGCAGTTCGTCCTTCTGAGTTCCCATGGATTAGTGATCAGAGCCTATAATGAGTGAGTTGGCTGCTCCTCTGCCCTGCAGACCTGCCCAGAGCTGAGCCGTGCAGGCGCCTGGAGGGAGCTAGTTGTTGGTTCCTGTAGAGACTTTCTCAGAAGAACCAGCACTATGAGACCCTAGCATGCCCCTCATGTATGTAACACGCTGCTCATCTGCACCCCTTCTCCCCAACTTCCTTCCCTGTGTTGTATACTGAGCCTCCTCAAGGACCTTGCAGCTGCCAGCGGGAAAGCAAGAAAGTGTGGAGAGCCGCGCTCTGCAGCAGCAGCGGCACCAGGCACCACTGTGTAGCATCCAGAGGGCAGGTCCCATCTCCCATTGTGGGGACTGGGGTTCTCATCACTGTCGTGGCGGTTGAGGGATTTTTAAGCATCAGGTAGTCTAGCCAGAGTCTCAGCAAGGTGTCTGACCACACGGCTGGAGAGGAGCGGAGCCAGTTCTTCCTCCTGGTGAACCTCTGCCCAACCACCCTGGGTAAAGTATGCCGTGCCTGGGGCCACAGATTACTCATCTGTGAACACTGGCACCGCACACTCTGCTCTGTGCGCTCCAGCCCCATGAGCAGTTCTTGGGTCGTTTGGACAGATCAGGGAATTCTTTGGTTCCATGCCATGGAAGTGGCATAGGTGCCACTTCTGTGCATGTAGACGATATGCTTCGGAATGTGGTTTACTGCCGGGTGTGGCGTTGCCTCAGCTGATGGCGTGGGTGAAAATCTGTTATAGGACTGAGTTCCCACCGTGGACTCGGCTAATTTACACGACTTCATGGCAGAAGTTTCTGAGAGTGTGGCAGTAGTTGGCCTCGGGAACTAGCGGTGTCAGATTTCTAGGGTGTAAGGGAGATCTCCAGGGAGCAGCAGCTGTCTCCTGGTTTGACAAACTAGACTGTTTCCTTCTCTAGTGGATCAGCTAAGGTTAAACTTAAACAAATATGAGTGAGCAGCTGGGAGCCCTTGGCAGGAGTGAGGCGCACACATTCTCAAAAAGAGAAAAAGGGGGAAAGTCTGTTCCTGCGGAAGGACGAGGCGTGGATCGGAGTGGCCTGGAGGAAAGGAAGCAGCTACTTCCCCCTCCGTTCTGTTTTGCACTTTCAGTTAAGGAATTCCAGAAGTTGCAGGTTGTGATCGTGACCTCCCTTTTCCCCTCGCAGCTGCTTGCCAGAGGAAGGGCGGGCGGGTGGCTCTAAATAACACTGTGGCCTTCATGGAAATGTGTCCAGTGTCCCAGGAGCCACTCTCGCTGGTGCACTCTCACTCTCTGTCCCTCGTTCTGTCCTTGCTCTGTCCTTACGTGTGTCCTTTCTGTCTGTAGTTAGCGCTTCTCCTGGCCTTATATAGCAAGGTCTGGTCGGTAATGTTAACAGAGGTCTAACGGGGATGGCTGCCAGGCAGCATTAATCAGACCAGTGTTTGGAATTTCATAAATGCTCTGACTTTGGGTACAAATTGAACATGAACAATATGAAACTGTTTTCCTCCCTCCTCTCTTCTGTTCTCTCCCTCCCCTCAGCCTACCCAGCCTCGCTCTTCCTCCCTGTTGTGAACTCTGCTCTGCCATCACGCGCTGCATAAGAACTCTGTTGATTCTTACCACGTTTAATTTTTTATTTCTCTTTGTCCACTCCAAGACCACAGGCGGAGCAGCGGCAGCGGGAGCCAGGACTCTGCGGAGGGGCAGGTCGGGCAGGTCCCAGAGCAGTTCTCAGGTCTCCTCCACGGCTCCTCCCCAGTGTGTGAGCTGGGGCAGGACCCTTTCCAGCTGCTTACTGCCCCCAGCCAGAACCACCCAGAGTCCCCCCAGCAGGACGTCTGCCACGAGGCCAGCATGCAGCTAGAGGAGCCGGGCGTGCAAGGCACTGGAAACCCACAGCCCGGCATCCTGGACCAAAGCAAGAGAGTGGGCTTCCCAGCAGGCCTGAGTGCCACAGCCAGCCGAGCACACCTCCAGACTCTGACTCACACAGTCGCTCCGCACCCTGCTGGGGCTGAGGAAGAAGAGGACAGGAGCGGGGCCAGAAGCCGAGCCCCTCCCACTAGCAAGCCCAAGGCTGAGCTGAAGCTCAGCCGCAGTTTGTCAAAGTCGGACTCCGACCTCCTGACCTGCTCCCCCACGGAGGACACCACGATGGGGAGTCGCAGCGAGTCTTTGTCCAACTGCAGCCTCGGGAAGAAGAGACTGGAGAAGTCGCCTTCATTTGCCTCTGAGTGGGACGAGGTAAGGCTGCTGTGATGTCACAGAGACTTTGGGCTGGCCGACCTGGCTGTAGCCCACTCCAGCTCCCCATGTACTGGCTTCTGGGACCGGGATCTGGGTTAGAGCTGCCCCATCCCTGAGCACTGTGCTGAGAGTATCTCTGGTGATAGTTACTATGGCACGCTCCAAGAAGCCCGGGCCCCAGAGGACATGTCCCGGAATGGTTAAACCTGAGGGTGGAGGCCCGGCAGGGCAGGGCATGGCTGAGGGAGGGACAGTTCCTAGAAATGACATGTGTTTGGAAACATTTGGAGCCCATTTGGAGTCTCACTCTGAAGTTACTTCAGAAGGGCCCTGTCACTGGCTGCGTGTCCTTGGAGAGGCTGAGGGAAGAGCCGGCTTAGCAGGGCAGCAGGTGGGGAGAGCCGGGAGTGCTGGGAAGAAGCTGTGGAGAGGGGTTCCAGGGGACGATGTTCTATTCTGGGTTCCTCCTGGCTATTCTTGCCATGTTCTTGCAACCCAGAAGCCTCTCCCAGCAGATGATGCACGCAGCCTGCCCCGCACCCCAGCTCGGTTAGGCAGAGCCTTTGGAGGCTCAAGAGTCAAAGATTGGTGAGGAGAAAGCATTTCTGGTGTGAGACCTAGGGCTCTTCTTAACCACTGTTACTCAGCATTTGGAGGTAGACCGACTATTTCCCAGAGACTCTCAGAGTGTCCTACTAGGCAGAAGAACATGTGTCTGAATGACTGGCAAATACCCTAGGAATGTTAAAAATACCCGCCTTGCAGTCTGTTTGCTGGGACGGAGCTGCCTTTGAAGTGGACTCAGCCTGTCTCCCAGGAACAATCTTGGGATGCATTAAGCTTTCTAAAAGGAGGGGGCCGTACAGCTGCCACGTGCCTGCGAACAGTCTGTAGCCCTTATGCCCAACCCAGCTTGATGGTGTAGCTGCTGCAAAGTTATGTAAACCAAAGCCCATCCCATTCCCAGTGTGGGACAGGGCAGGGCAACTCCTTCTGCTCCTTATCTCCAGATAAGACCAGTCTTAGGACTGTTTAGACAGACACAGGAATCCCTGTGCAAATGATTTTTCATTGTTTCGCCAGAGCCTTGGTGGACCCATTCCAGAAGGTGCCAGGCTCTGGAGGGAAATCACAGTGGGAGGTGTCTCCTAGGTGCCCAGATTACACTGGAGAGAAAGTGTGTAAGATGTCCCTCGCTGGGTGGTGCTAGCACACGCCTTTCATCCCAGGACTTGGGAGGCAGAGGCAGGGGGATCTCTGTGAGTTTGATGTCAGCCTGGTCTACAGAGCAAATTCCAGGACAGGCTCCAAAGCTACAGAGAAACCCTGTCTCGAAAAAAAGAAAGAAAGAAAAAAATGTCCCTCAGAACATCTTTAGGATGGCCCAGGAGTGGTGAGAGAAATAGTGGAGCAGTAAAGTCAGTAGACAGGGCCCGAGTATGGGAAGGAGCTTCCAAAAGGACCATGGAGAAGTGGAATTAGACCTGAATCAAGGAGCTAATAACTCCTTTGGTTCAAACCCGACTGAGGCTAGCACATGAAGGGAAAACATGAACAGATAGTTTGCTGGGGCTAGGAAAGGAGGGCATTGGGTTCCTAGAGTGTGCAGGTGTGAATGGGGTGGGGGGTACAAAGATGGTAGAAAGTAGACTTGGAACCAGACAAAGAGAGGCCCTGAAGGTGAGGCGAGAGCAGTATGGCGGGATCTGCTAGAGGCGGCTTGGCTGACTGAATTCCTCTTCATGGCTCTCTCTCCTAGGCGTCCTCATCCTCAGATGTCCATGCTGGGCAAGCACACTTTACTCAGGTCTGGCATTGCCAGGCAGCTTTATGTATTTTCACCATGGCAGTGCCCAGCCTGAGTGAGGCTGGCCACTTAGACCTACACAGAGTTTTTCTGCTTTATAATGTGGCAAGGTTTTTGTGCTGTTACCACCTTTGCAGACACACACACTTTTTTCCAAGATGGGGTTCTACTATGTGGCATAGGCTGGCCTCAAATTTAAGATTTGCTTCCCGGCCACGGCCCTTGACTGTGTGGCTGTTCAGATCACTGGTGTGAGCCACCACGCTGGGCTCTGGACTTCTGCAGTAAGTCTAAAGCACCAGAAGCACTGATGTGCTTCTCAGATTTGTCTGATTGTTGGTCTCATCGTGTAGCCTAGCCTGGCCTTGAGCTTGCAGTCCTGGGGTTGTAGATATGCACCACTATGCCAGACTATACTGCTGTGTTTTTAAATCTGAGAAAATGTGAAGATAGTTGAGCCATTGTGAAAGATTTGAGCCCTGCTCAAATCAGCAAGTAAACAGCAAAATCAGAGGTATGCTGTGGGTAGTCCAGCGACCGCGTGCTGTTCTGGGGACGGACCCACATCGCGTGGTCCTATGACCAGCCTGTGCAGTGCTGGGGGGCAGACCCATGTTTGGTAGTACAGCGACAGTCTTTTTTGCAGTGTTGGGGATGGAACCCACATGCTAGGTGAGTCCTGTACGCCTGAGCTACATCCCCAGCCTCTCAGCATTGCTTTTGAGCCATAATTTGCTTGTTTTTGTGGATTCCTCTCTCTGAAAAAATTTCAGAAATTGTCCGCTGGACTAGTCCTGAACCCAAGCCTCTGGTGGGCTGTCCCAGATGATGCTTTGGTGCTGATTGTGCCCACCCCACCCTAGGCAGGGCCTTGAGGCTGCATCACCGCATCCTGTGCGTGCTTAGCGTTTCCTTGGTGAACTTTGGGTCCACAGTATTGGGGAAGCATCTCTGAAGAAGAAAGGGCCCAGGCACCTCCTCCCGGAGACCTGGGAGGGGAGGAAAAGGTCCAGGGCAGCTGTGGCGTGGCGCTGAGGAGTTGCGGTGAGCCTGGCTGGCACTTGTAGAAGACAGTGCAGCATGGAGACATTTTGGGCCGCTGTGAATTTGGCTCTAAAGCCATTGCCACCATCCACTCCACATCCCGTGGATGTTTTCTACATCCTCAGGGTTATTCTTTATTGTGGAATAGCCCCAAGTAGGGAACGTGGAAGCACAAGGAGGTGGCTACATGGCAGATTCTAGTATTGTCACTTCCTGGAGCTTTGGGGAAACAGAACTGAATCTAGACTGTCTTCTGTACCATCTTTATTACTATGTGTACTGTGGTCCTGTAGCACCTGTACTAAGTGTACCACGATACCTGTACTAAGTGTACCACGATACTACACCTGTAGTACCGCCTGCACTACAGGACAAGGGCCTGGAGATTGAAATTCACACACACAGACAGAGACACGGGTCATCCTTGAAACAAGAATGCCAACTTTATTGTGTTCCAGGGCAGCTTATATAGTGCCTTCCCTGACCAATGGCCACGCCCTAGCTCTCAGGATCCTTCAGCTGCAAGCCCACCAGAAACCACTCCCCTGCCATCAGGGTCTCCTGCCCAGAGCAGCTGCAAGCACAGGAAAACAAGCTGTTTACTCCAGCAGGCAAAGGGTCATAGAAAATTCAGGGTCTGAGAGTCTGCAGTCCCCAACAGTTTTCAACCTTAGGAAAGGCAGCACTCTTTGTGGGCGGTCCTCAGGTGGTGGCCAAGAGACTAGGAAGCAGTAGCATTCAAGCCCTTCATGTGACCCTTTTCCCATGTGGCTCACCACCACCACCACTACCACAGAGAGAGGGGGGTATACACTGGCCTGGTAGAGCCAGGCAGACACCTGTTGGTCTTGGAGGAGCTGTGAGCCTCCTTCTCTTCCAGGAGAAGATGGGGGAGAACTCAGCCCCTGTGGGTCTATCGAATGCATCTTATGTACTGTGACCAGCAGGGCTGGTTGGCTGATGGCCGAGGTGCTCTGCCTGAGAGCATGCTTAGCTCAGAGGTTTGGGGTCATACTGCTTACTGCTGGTGATGTAGCCCTTGGTGAACTGCCCTGGGCAAGATGACTTCTGAGTGCTGGCCTGGTGAAGTTCAGCCTGCAACAGAGCATCCAGTAAGGACACTAGCCTTTTTCTTATGTCCTACTAGAGTCTTGCTAATGAAGAAGTAATGGAGTTTGCTTACTATAGAGCTCTGCCTAAGAGGGCCCTCTGATGCCAGACTCCAGATGTTATCTGAGTTCTCCAGTCAAGTTCGAGCATGACCCCTGCAGCTCACTGGCAGGTAAACTGAAAAGCTGTGTATCAAGAATAGGGGAAAACCGCATGTACCTCCCACATAGGTAACCTATGTGAATATTTGTTACATAGCCAAATTTGGTTTGTATGTTTACCAATTTATAATTTACTTTTCATACCCAATAACTGCACATTGTAGATACCGTTCCATGACAAGGTAGAATTTGGAGCTGAAGTCAGTATTGTCCCCTGCCCTTGTATGTATGTTGCTAGGAATCTACCCCAGGACCCGTGCGTTCTAGTCCAATGCTCTGCCATCAGGTTGTCTCAATCCCCTTGAATCCGAAGGTTCAGTGTTGTGTTGTGTAGCTGCACTAGCATTGCTGGGCTTCCAAGATGCTGTGCCTACCATGTCCTCCTACCTTTCAAGTCCGTTCCCTTCTATCAACATTGTTTTTTTTTTAATTTATTTATTTATTTATTATGTATACAATATTCTGTCTGCATGTGTGCCTGCCAGGCCAGAAGAGGGCACCAGACCTCATTACAGATGGTTGTGAGCCACCATGTGGTTGCTGGGAACTGAACTTGGGACCTTTGGAAGAGCAGGCAATGCTCTTAACTGCTGAGCTATCTCTCCAGCCCCCTCCATCAACATTGTTAACCTGCCTGTATGCTCTACATTGACAGTCCCAGGGAGAGCTGGGCTGCTTGTGTCCCTCTGGTAAAGGCTACCATTCCTATGAGGGGCCTTTTCCAGTAGCAGTTCTGTCCAGGTTCTAGTCCCTCTACCTTTGAGCATGGGTTCCCCACTGTGACTTGTCACTATCCCTGAAGCTTAATATTGGCACTGTTTGCATAAATAAATGCTGACTTTTTTGTTGTTTGAGTACCTCATTTGGTAGCCCATGCTGGCCTTGAACTCACAGTAGTCCTTCTGCTAGACTGTGCCTGTGAGATCCAGGGATTACAGGTGTGTGCCACTATGCCCAGCAATAATGCCATTATCAAGTCTCCTCAATGGAATGAGACATCTTTCTCAAGTGGGGACCTTATTTGTATCACCTCTCAGCAAGTGTAGATGGCTTTGTGCTGAGCACAGCTCTGGCAAACTGATTTTTGTGTGCAGTGCTTGATTGTTCAGGATGCTGAGAGATGGGGGGTGGGAGGGTCAGAACTCACAGCTTTTCCCACTTCCGGCCATAGGAAAGGCTCCAGAGCTCCATTTGCCAAGGTTGCACTTTCAGTGGTGTCTGAGTCTCTAGATAAACTCCTAGCTGCCTCCTGCCCACAGTCACATGTGCAGCAGCAGAAGCAGTTAATGCCAGAATTAAATGTCTTCCACACCATAGTGTCTGTAAACCAACCCTGCCATGCCAAGCAAGTTCCAAGGATAGTAAAGCCCTTTGCATAGGATGGCAAAGCCACTTACAACCTATTCACACACCGCTGCATGCTTCATGCCATCTCTGGGTCACTTACGATGCTTAACACAGTGAAGCACTGTGTGAGTGGTTGTTTAACTCTGCAATGTAGACAACGAAAGCAATAGTATATGTACAACATTGCATCAGCTCTTATTGTCCATAACTTTTTACTCTGTAGTCAGTTGGACCTGCAGGTATAGGCCCCTCAGAAGTGGCGCTGTCTGTAAGGCAACCACCTGGTCAGCTTGTGTTGGTACAAATGTCTCTGAGGATAGCTAGGTTCCCCACATGCCTGCTTTTGAATGGGATCAAGGATTATGAAGGAGAAAACCACAGAAGGCTGCTTGTCTACTTAGCATAAATATCTGAGTCAGGGAACACTTGGCTGAAGGCTTAAGTGATAAATTTGTGTTTTGTAATCAGCTGTCATAAGTATTAAACAAGTGGAGATGGTGGAGAGCAGGAGCGTGCTCCGTACGCCTTCTGATTAGGCCGAGAGGGACTCCTGCTTCGGGACGTCCATTCAGACAGAGCTCGCCTTGCTTCAGTCTGAAGGGCCGGCAGGAAGAGCATCCTTCCAGGCCAAGTCCCCAGGCTTCCCCTTTTCCAGCACTGTCCCTTAGAGCTAGCATGATGTCATCAAGAGGGGAGATGATTGGTGCAGCTCCACAGAGGCCTTGTCCGCCTTTAACCCCTGAGAAGACAAGAGGCCTGTGCTTCCACCGGTGACTCTAAGCGTGTCACAGGTCTGCAGTGTGCATTGTTCCTTGGTATGTAAACAGGCATACTTTATACCAGGCACAGCCCTCCCACTCAAAACAAGAATGTGGCACTCCCACCTCTGGGGACAGCCCGGAGCCTGGAATGTCTGTTTAAGTTGCTTCCTGGCACACACTGGAGTCACAGCCTTCCTTCATCCTCTCAGTTTCCATTGGTTTTAGGTTTGAGGCATTTTGTTCTTGCTGCTTAAGTCACTCTTGTTTCCAGGCAGCTCTGCATCTTTTTTTTTTATTGATATTTATTGAGCTCTACATTTTTCTCTGCCCCCCTCCCTGCCTCTCCCCTCCCCGCTTCAACCCTCCCCCAAGGCCCCCATGATCCCAATTTACTCAGGAGATCTTGTCTTTTTCTACTTTCTACTTCCCATGTAGATTAGATCTGTGTAAGTCTCTATTAGTGTCTGCATTGTTGTCTAAGTTCTTTGGGATTGTGGTTTGTAGGCTGGCTTTCTTTGCTTTATGTTTTAAAACCACCTATGAGTGAGTACGTGTGATAATTGTCTGTCTGTGTCTGGGTTAACTCACTCAGAATAATGCTTTCTAGCTTCATCCATTTCCCTGCAAAATTCAAGATGTTGTGTTTTCTGCTGTGTAGTACTCCATTGTGTAAATGTACCACATTTTCCTTATCCATTCTTCGATCGAGGGGCATTTAGGTTGTTTCCAGGTTCTGGCTATGACAAAGCTGCTATGAACATAGTTGAGCACATGTCCTTGTGGCATGATTGAGCATCCTTTGGATATGGCTATGACAAAGCTGCTATGAACATAGTTGAGCACATGTCCTTGTGGCATGATTGAGCATCCTTTGGATATATACCCAAAAGTGGTATTATTGGGTCTTGAGGAAGGTTGTTTCCTAATTTTCTGAGAAATTGCCACACTGACATCCAAAGGGGCTGTACCAGCTTGCATTCCCAGCAGCTCTGCATGGTGGCCTTTGTGTCTGATCTGGGAACTCTTGTTAGCCAGACTGATGCTCACCTACCTCTGCACCTCCAAACACAGCCTGGCTTCACACTGACCATATCTCCCACTGGCCTTCCTGGACCATAACGACAGCATTGTAGGGAAGCAGGGAGCTGGGCACTTGGCCTGAAAGGTGCCCCTCACTGCATGCCTCAGCCTGGAAGTTTGGGCTTGCTCTCTCAAGTTGCAGCCTTCCCTTGCTTCCTGCTGCTGTCTGCCTTTTTGCCCCCAGCCCTGCTTCCCTCCTGCCCTCACATTCTCATGCCCTGCTTCCATGGTGGCATCCGTATTAGGCTTTCTTTGCCTCTTTCTCCTCCTGTATGCCATCATGGGGACTTGCCTTCTGTTTTCTCTTTCTGGTGTTTGTGGCAATGTTTTCTTTCTTCAGAGCCATCTGTGCCTCTCACTATCTCCCATACACCTCCGGCACAGCCCGCCCATCCTTCATCAGTGACTTAGTCCCACCCACCTGCAGCAAGAGGGGCAGTGGGCACAGCACACACAACATGGCAAAGGTTTGTGATGTTGGTGAATTTGCCAGCCAAGTAGGAATTTCCTTTTCCTTCCTGTGTGCACTAAAGTGTGCACCTCGCTGTGTAACTGTTTGTTCTAGAACTCACGATGTAACTCACTGTGTAACTGTTTGTTCTAGAACTCACGATGTAACTCACTGTGTAACTGTTTGTTCTAGAACTCAGAGTGTAACTCACTGTGTAACTGTTTGTTCTAGAACTCACGATGTAACTCACTATGTAACTCTGTTCTAGAACTCACGATGTGACTCTGTTCTAGAACTCACAATGTAACTCACTATGTAACTCTGTCTGTTCTAGAACTCACGATGTAACTCACTGTGTAACTGTTTGTTCTAGAACTCACGATGTAGACCAAAATAGCATCAAACTCGCTGAGATCCACTTGCCTCTGCCTCCCGAGTGTTGGGGTTAAAGGTGTGTGCCACCATGTGTTTTGTTTTTTGGAGAGTTGCGTGTTGGATGTTTTGTCTGCATGTATACCTGCGTACCACAAGCATACCTGATGCCCATGGAGGACTAAAGAAGGCATTGGATCTGCTGGAATTGGAATCACAGATTTTAACCACCACATGGGACCTGGGAATTGAACCTAGGTCCCCAAGGTCTTTTGGAAGAGCAGTCAGTACTCTTTACCTCTGAGCCATCTCTCCAGCCTCCCAATGTTTTCTTTAAACACTAGACCAAAAACTCTGGTGAAGCTGGGCAGTGGTAGTGCATTCCTTTGGAAGGCAAAGGCTGGTGGATTTCTGTGAGTTCGAGACAAGCCTGGTCTACAGAGCAAGTGTAGTGTAATGTTTTACTCTTTTGGGGGAACCTACCATCCGGCTCCCAAATAAATCATGCACGGAACCTTATTATTAGTAATGATTGCCCGGACTTAGCTTGGCTTGTTTCTTTCCCGATTTTCTTAAATTATCCCGACTACCTTTTTTACCTCTGGGATTTTTCCTTAGTTTTATATATCTTACTTTCACTCTTACTCCATGGCTGGCCCCTGGCATCCTTCTCTCTTCCAGATTCCTCCTTCTATTTATACTCTCTGCCTGCCAGCTCCTGCCTTGCTGTTGGCTGTTTAGCTCTGTATTAGGACCATCAGGTGTTTTAGACAGGCAAAGAATCACAGCTTCACAGAGTTAAACAAATGCAACATAAACCAAAAGCAATACACCTTTACATCATTAAACAAATGTACAAATGTTCCACAGCATAAACAAAAGTAAACACCTTAAAATAATATTCTACAACAAGCAAGTTCCAGGACAGCCTAGCAGGGCTATATAGAGAGACCCTGTCTCAAAAAAGCAAACAAGCAAAACAAAACAAAGCAAACCCAACTCTGGTGACACATGGAAGTGAGTGAGTAGACTATTCAGATATGATCTTTATTCCTGAGCCAAGAGTCACTGAGACATTTTCTCCTGACTTGTTTTGAGGGGGCGGTACTTAAGGTCTTACTATGTAGCCCACACTGACCTCAGATGACAACATGAAGTTAGAGGGGTGCACCATCATGCCCAGCTTCTGCATTCTGGGACATGTCTAGACATATATGCCCTGAATCCAGTTTCGTTGTCAGCGCACCAGGCTGTGGAAGGAAAGGTTTGGTATGATTTCGGCAATGGTAATTTGCCTTAGATAATTCTAAACAATAGCATCTGAGACACAGTAGGAGTCTTTTTAGTATTTTTTTTCTTTGCAGTTATTCATCAAACTAGTTTGTTGAGTGCCCGCTGTGTCCCAGGCACTGTTGTAGATGCTAGGAAACAGCCTTGTTCAAAAAGACAGAGCCTCTGGCTTTCACAATGTGGGCATTCGAGAAAGCCAGCCTGGAGAGGGAAAGGGAGGGTAAATAAGCAGGCTTGCTAGTGTGTTGTCGTCCGCAGGAGAGGACGAGGGTAAAGGACGTGGCAAAGCTGTGGTGTGGCAGGCGGAGGGAGGAGCCGGCAGCATTATTCAGCTACTTTGTTTTTCTCTGTAAAAGAAATTTCAGATTCCACCCTGTGCTCACATGTCACAGAGAGGACCCTGTAACGTAGGTTTCCTTCCCGGCCCCCTCCATGTCATGCTGCTGCCCACCTTTTCTCATCTGTTCCCCGTGGGTTGGCACCTTTTAAATACTCGCGCATCATATTTCTAAGTTGTGGGCTATGGTGAAATCTGAATCCTTTAGACTTGCTCAGGTTCTATCATGCTTTCCACTGGGTGGGATCCCTGGGTGAGTTCTGCTGGAGGGACAGACTTCTGCTGCATCCCTATCTCAGGAGAAGTTTTCATGAACTTATCACGTGATCAGTGGAGCTGAAACCTAAATCCCAGGGTTCTAAGACAAGGGAAGGGGTTCAGAATTACCAGTGAGTGGGTCCAGGTCTAAAGGCCTACAAGGTGATCAGTGCAGGTGTAAGAGGCCCTACCACAAGGAACTTGCCTCGTGTGCCGTTCAGGCTTAGGCGTCCCTCCAGGAGTCCTGTGCATCTTACATGCGTACCACAGGAGCATGGCGTGTTTGACATGTGTTCCTCCAGGAGCCCGGTGCATCTTACATGCATCCCCCCCAAGAGCCCTGTGCATCTTGCATGTGTCCTCTCAGGAGCCTGGTGCATCTTACAGGTGTTCCCCCCACCCACCCAGGAGCCTGGTGCATCTTACAGTGTGTCCCCTGGAGTGTGATACATTTTGTATATGTACCCCTAGGAGGCTGGTACATGAGCTGCAAATTTCACCACAGCCAGTTACAGAATGAAATATAGGGACTTCAGTCTCCTCTCTGGCCTTGGGTGGAGTTTGTAGGTTAGTATAGCAGGAGTTTCCTAGGCACTAGATACGAAGGCAGAAGATGGTGTCCTCAGACAAGTTTAACTGGTACTATGTGGTTAACGTTGCAGCTAAATGATTACCTGGCCTCTGTTTTGTACAACTCCGGGAAAGCAGTTCATGGAGCTCATTTTGGCTTCCCTGGGACTCTGCAACCCTCAGGTAGCACAGAGGCACCCCACCCCACCCCACCCCACCCCGGGGAGGAGGTCTGTTATATCTAAGGCTGTAGCTTCAGACTTGTAGCAGATTGCTCTTCCAGCTCACGGTTCCTCTGTCTCTGTCTCTGTGTCTTTCCCGGTGGTGTTCTCTTTCTGTGCCACTGAGTAAGTGGGTGAGAAGGAAGCCTGGGCCTGTGGCTGCTAAGTGGCTCTTCTGCTGTGTCTCACAAGCTCTAATGACCCAGTGTCTGGCACCACGGGACCCACCTGTCCATAGCTGTAGGCAGCCTGTTTGTCTGTCTGGACAGGTGGGAAACCATCTGAGCTCAGCAGGGGCTGACAAATGACAGTTTGCCTGGCAATCTGTTCCTGGCTGTCCTGATTAAAACAACTAAGAAGCCATTGTAAACCCTAAGAGTTGTGTGCTTTGTACAAATGTTCTGGTTTCTTCCCATTTTCTTCTTTCTTTGGGGTTTCTTTTTGGGAGTGGGGGAGGGGCATTGAGACAGAGTGTCACACACAGATCGGGCTAGTCTGGAGCTCTTGGTGAGCTTCCTGGGTTGAAGGTCACAGGCATGCACCCCTGTGCCCACCTGCCTTCCACTGCAGGAGGCCTTGGTTCAGCAGAACGTGCTTCAGCCCAGTGAGGCCTTGTCTGTTGGGCAAGGACAACGCCCTAGAGTCTCAGCTGGGAAACTGCTCTCCATGCTGGCATCAAAACGGTTTCCTGGAGAAGTTTCTCTCCAGCCACCAGCCCTGCCCACCATGAGGCTCAGTGGACGGTAGAGAATGCTGAAACTCAGTGGCCGTGACGGAGGCGAGCCTCTTGTCTTCACATCGCGCTCAGCTTTGAGCTGCCCAACCCTGAGTTTCAGAGCTGTTTCTGTGCCTCTGGAGGGCATTTGTGTCTTAACCAGCCCCCTCCTGCCCAACTGTTTGTGGAAATCAGGCAGAGCCAACTCTGAAAGTGGAATGTTTATACCCTGGGGATTTTTTTTTAAGTTAATACCAACCATTGACCAGAAATAAATGTTTGTTTGGTTTTTTTCTCAGTAAAGGTCTTGCTGTGTGAGCCAGGTTGGCCTTGGATATTCTGCCCTCCATCCTCAGCTCCGGGGTTGATGGGATTGCAAGTATATACTGCACATACCGCACCCGGCCATGTGGCTGCAGACTCACAAGTACTTAGTGAGGAACAGGGAGTGAGAAGTGAGTCTCCCCCACCTTCTTACACCCCCAGTTCCTCTCTAGTCGCGAGTATCCTGCACATGTTGGAACATCTCCAACATAGCAAACATTGTTCTCTTTAAGATAAAGACAATACTGTTGTGTATGTGCTGCACGAATCCTTTGTTGTCTGATAATAAGTTTTTAGATGACTAACCAAGAGCATGCAGAGCTAAGCCCTAGGCCCCTGGCACGCACTGTTGTCCACCGCAGAGGCTCCCGCTGGTGGGCTGGCAGTTGTTGGGCGCTCCTGCTGGTTGAAGAAGAGTGCTGGGGCAATGGCGGATCCTTGTGCAGTCATTTCCAGAAACCAAATGGCCGGCTTCATATCAGACTTGCTCTCCCACTCAGCACACAGAGAAAGCTGCTTTTCTGTGCTCCCTAGCATGGGTAATCAACAAGTAACACGTCTAGCACTTTGGTTAGCAGATTGTCAGTATTCCTTTTTTTTTTTTTTAAGGCAGATGTGTAGAACTTAAGTTTCCCTTTCTCCTCCTCTGCAGTGCTGGAATTACAGGCTTGCGCTATTGCTCACGGGCCAGCCACGCTGCCTAGGTAAAGCTTCCCAATTGGTCCCATTACAAATGAGGTCGGCATTTCTTCCATTCGCTTAAAATCTGTCTAAAAAGAACAGCAGCAGAAACTCTAGCCAGCTGTGGTGTATAGCATGAATCTCAGTCCTCGGGAGGTAGAAGTATGAAGATGAGAAGTTCAGGGTCATCCTCAGCTACAAAATAAGTTCTGGCTAGCCTGTGCTAAACGAGTCCCTAGCTCAAAAACAAAAGATAAAGACAGAGCCGTTTCCTTTCTCTTTCCTTGACTGTTGGAGTGCTCTTCTTACTACTGTAGAAGCTCTGTGTGTCTGAAGGACTGGTCTGTCAACAAGTCGACAACTACTTTTGGATTTGTTTCTCCTGCTGACGACGGGACCCAGGACCCTGTGCATGCTGGGAAGTGCTCCATTGCTGAGCTGAGCTCTTGGTGCTTACACCTCATTCTTTTAAAAAAAAAAATGCAAGAAATTTTAAAATTTGTTTTCTTTTGTTTTGATTGTTTTTCGAGACAGGGTTTCTCTGTGTAGTCCTGGCTGTCCTGGAACTCACTCTGTCGCCAGGCTGGCCTCAAACTCAGAGATCTGCCTGCCTCTGCCTCCCAAGTGCTAGGATTAAAGGCATGAGCCATTTTAAAGCGATCTTTAAGATTTTATTTTAATTACTTGTATATGGGGGCAGGATGTACATGTGAATGAAGGTGCCTGCAGAGGCCAGGAAAGGACCTCAGTTCCACTAGGAGCTGGAGTTACCAGTGGTTTGAACCACCTGATGGCGGAGCTAGGAGCAGCACTCTGTCCTCTACAAGAGCATCTCTCAAGTTGACTTAGCTGCCCTCTCTAAGCCCCAGAAGTGAGCACCCTTCTAAAGTTACCTGCTTTTCCTCAGTGACCTCCGCATTGTGTCTTTGGTTAAAATGATCTTCCCCAAAACAGCACTGTTTTCCCTCTGAACTTTATGGCTTTGCTTTTCAGCCGTGGTTTCTTCTGGGATTTCTGTTTTGTGGCTGAGCTCTCTGTCACTTTGTAGCAGTGATCTGATCTGGTCCACAGTGTGGTTCGGTGTTTAAGAGGAGCTGAAAGACCTGGCCTAAGACCTTGGCGTTGATAAATGGAGGAGGAGATGCCTTGTAGCACGATTGATTTTAGAACTCAAAAATTTTTGGATTATTCTTGTTTCAATTATTAGAATACTTTTAAATATTACATTTACTTTTGTGGATGTGTGCATGTACGGAGGACAGCTTGCAGAAGTCGATTCTTTCCCCTGGGTGGGCTCTGGGGATGAACTCGGGTCATCAGGCCCAGTAGCACCGATGAGCCGTCTCATCCACCGCATTCTCTAAATCCAGACCCTCAGCGCATGAAGGAAAGTCCCTTGGACCAGGCAGCAGTGGCGCACGCCTTTAATCCCAGCACTCGGGAGGCAGAGGCAGGCGGATCTCTGTGAGTTCGAGGCCAGCCTGGTCTACAAGAGCTAGTTCCAGGACAGGCTCCAAAGCTACAGAGAAACCCTGTCTTGAAAAAAAGTCCCTTGGGAGAGGCCTCCAGTGACCAGCTCCACCCCAGTCCCGGCTGAGGCTCAGCACGGCTACACTTTTCTGCTGTTGGGGGCAAACTGTTCACTTTGTTTCCATTTGTTTGTTTCCTTTGTGACTTTCAAAGTGAAGTAGTGGTTTCCACCAAATTCTCAAGTTCAGTTCTGAGTTCAGTGTAGCTCCAGCCCCTCATGAACAGAATCCCTGTTCTCTAAAGTGCCTGCCAGCTTTAGCTTGGACATTCCACATTCCTCTCTGTCACCAGTGAGATCGTGGGAAGTCCTTTCCCATCTCCAGCTAAAGTCTGCCCTCTCTCTCTGTTTTCCAGCTGCTCTACCTTGCTCTGTTCTGCTGAGCCACAAGGTGGGCAGAAGAGCAGGTGTGGGGTGCATGCTACATCTTGCACCGTGGGGAAGTTTCACCTTATCCTACTTTATCCAGGAATTGCATGTGTCTCCCACGTCCTCAGAAGTTAAGAGACCAGTCTGTCGGGGAGCTCAGTCAGTGATGGCCCCTGATGCTCCCCGAGATGCCATTCCCATCAGAGGCTGCAATGGAAGCTGCTGTACTGGGTACATGCACATTGCTTTTGCTTTCTTTGTTTTTTGTTTTTTTTTTCCCGGGGGGGGGAGTTGTTGGTTTGGTTTGGGTTTTTGTGTTTTTATTTTTTTCTTTCTTCTCTGGTGCTGGAACACTGAAAACAGGAACCCACACACACCCCTGCCCAGCTCTATCACTGACCTCCATCCACAGCCACCTGTTACTCTTTTAACTCTTCCTCCTGCGACTCCTGCCTGGAAAACACAGTGGGACCTCTTCCTGTGCTGTCACTTTTGGCACAGTCAGCACAGGTCTTCCTTGTGTGTGACAGTGGCGCAGGCTGTCCTCCCCAGAACTTGGCCTGCTCTGTGAGGCTTTCTCAGGCAAATTATAGCAGCATCGCTCACTGTGGCCTTACTTTGCAGCATCGGTGCCTTTGTACCAGGTTTTTTTTTTTTAATTTGAAATCAATAGGACAGCTGAAGACTGGGAGAGCCAGAGACTAGAGAGTTACTACGGCCCAGGTGTCATTCACCAAGGTTTTCTCCTGGCATCTCCTCTCTCCATTCCCCATCTCTCCTGCATTGCCTGAACAGGCACAACCTCTGGTTTCTCCAGGCTCTGACAGTGGCTGCCTCTCCGTGCTCCTAACCATTTCACATAGCTGTCCCATCACAAGCAGAGCATAGACTCCTCGGCTGGAGCTAGACGGTCTTCATGTGATAGTATCTGGTGTGGCCTCTGTCACCGCCCTCTGACATCATGTTCTCTGGCCCTGGGCAGTTCCCTCGCTCTTGCTCTTTCTCACTCAGTTTATGCCATCTGCTCACTAAGGATTCCTTTCTCCATTTCTTGTGTTGAAGTTCAGCCTACATTAAAAGCTCACTCTATCATGTCTTCCCTACGTGTGTGTGTGTGTGTGTGTGTGTGTGTGTTATAGGCATGTTTTTTTTGCAGGCATAACACCTGTGTAGTTCATATGCGTCTTCCTTTGTCACTTGTCACCTTAGTACCTTTTTTGTTTTTTTTTTCATGACAGGGACGGTTTTGTGTGTCTAGCCCTGGCTGTCCTGGAACTCGCTTAGTAGACCAGGCTGGCCATGAACTCAGAGATCTACCTGCCTCTGCCCCCTGAGTGCTGGCATTAAAGGTGTGCACCACCACTACCAAGCCACTACTTTTTGATGTAGAGGCTTCCACTGAACTTGGAGCTGATTGTCTAGACTGGTTAGCCAGCAATCTCCAAGGGTCCTCCTATCTCCCCTGCCCCTCATCCCCAGCATATATATAGATGCATGCCATGGCATCTGACTTTCTATCTGGCTGCTTGGCCAGGTTAGTTCAGGTTCTTAGGCTTGTGCAACAGGCATCTTACCCAGTGAGCTGCCTCCCAGTCCCAGTTCCCCACAGTTATCCCCTACTGCATACCTAGCATTGCTTACGAGTTGGTCATGCAAATGGAAATATGAACATGATAAACACCCAACTTTGGCTGAGCCTGGCGGTCCAGGCCTGTAATCCCAGCTGCTCAGGAGGCTGAGGCAAGAGGATCACAAACTCAAGACCTGACTGGACTATGGAGTTAAAGGCCAGATGCTATCTCGAGACAAAATAAAACAATGAGCTGAGTCTATAGCTCAGTGGTATAGAGTGCTTGCCTAGCGTGCCTGAGCCCCTAGGTTCTATGCCTACTGCTGTTTAGAGCAACAAAATAAAAGACAGCTCACTTTTGAGGCACTTAAGTGTCTAAAGGGAGACTGATGTTAAACCAGTTCAAACTGGTAAGATTATCACCAATTAAATAAATGCTCTTGAAGAGAGACTTGGGAGGTGGGGTGCTAGACCCTGACAACCTGACAAGCTGCCGAGACCTTGAGAGAAACAGAGAGGGCTAGGCCCTGACTATCACCCCCCTCCCCCCATCCTGGATTTGCAGTCTGCTTGGGCTGCCCTCTCTCCCACTGTCCAGCGCCCTGTGTGTTGATCTTGGTTGTGTGTGCCAGGCCTGTCTTCCCAGTCAGATCAGAGCCCTTCTGAAGGTAGTAGCCACAGGTCACTTTATAAGCCCTCAGGCTCCCCAGCCCACAGAGGACATTTAGAAAGCAGAGCCAGCCTGGTCTATAGAGCAAGTTCCAGGGTAGCCAGGGCTACACAGAGAAGCCCTGCCCTAGAGAGAGAGAGAGAGAGAGAGAGAGAGAGAGAGAGAGAAGAAATTGGAGTCAATGATTAAGGATAAGAGGATGCTGGATGTCCTTAAAGTGCCACGATCCCTCCAAAGCTCTCAGGGTCTGAGCCGCTGAAGGCCTTGCCACATGCTCTGGCCTGATAGGAATCTTGCTTCTCCAGGGCATTCAGTTTTGAATTTGCTTTTTCATTCCCTGGCAATAAGTAATTACCCTTTCACACCACAGCATGGGTTATAAGGAAACGAGACTCACTGCTTCAGAGATGTCTGATTTCAGGAGAGGTTCCCATGTGATTTCTTAGGTTTATCCCTCCTTCCCCTCTTTATTAAAGTTAAAACTGTTTACCTCAAACATGCTGGCTTGAAAAGATGAGATTGAACTTCACATTTAAATGTCTATTTAAGTTTTTGTTGTTCTTACTGTTCAGACAGAGTCTCACTCTGTTGCCGTAGCAGGACTGGAACTCATGACAGTCCTCCTGCCTCAGTCTCCCAAGTGCTGGGGTTAAAGATGAAAACCATTCTGTACAAAAGTAAACTGGGATTAAAGATGTAGGCTCAGTAAGTTTTACCCTAACTCCATTCTCTGCTCTTTCCCCATAAATAATATAATTACCATTTCTGAAGAAAGGGACCACAGAAGCCCCTTGGTAAAGTCACTGTATATTACATTCCTTCCTTTTCAAGGGCCCAAATGTAAATCCAGACAGAAATCAGTTTGACAGCTTCATTAGATATGCGGTCCCTTGAGAGAAACACGCCAGCTCCTGCCCAGGTAACTTCATCTGTCCCATCGTCCCCAGAAGTCCAGTCCAGCTCGTGCACTGCTCAGCATCTCCCCAGCCAGAGCCATGTTTAAAGCCATCTGCAAATGGCTTTCTGGAAGTAGAATCAAGAAAGCGGGGGGCTCACATCGCTGACATACGCGATACCAGTGCCATCACTTTGATGAGTGTTCTCGGTGGAGCATGAGCCCTAGCCTGGCCCTGGTCCCTGCAGGGGAAGCCCCCCCCCCCCGGCTAAGTTCTCTGGAAGGGTCGAGCCCATCTGGCCCTCTGACTCTGGACAAGATCTGCTGTTTGTTCTGGTGAGCCTTGAGCATTTGCTCCCCTCTGACAGGAGCGCAGATATCTGCCCTTGAGGGTGGAATGGAGGCTATTGGTTGTCCTGCAGTGAGGGCCTGAAGTCTCTTAGGCTGCTGCCGCTGCCGGAGAATTCTACGAAGGCTGACAGAGTCACTGACACCATAGCTCCTTTGGTCTGAAAAAGAATATATACTGAGCCCCTCCTGCCCGGTTTATAGCTGCAGACTTGGTAAGGTTTACTCTTGGCTTGGGGGAAGGAGTCTTCCTGGTAGTTCTTGCTGTTTTGCTGTCCTTTACCCCTTGCCTTGGCTTTTCCTTTTCCAAGGAGTAAGTGCTGCACGTGTTGTGTGTTTCACTGCAGAGTCGGGGCCAGCTATGGAGTGGGTCCCTATTTGACTCCACCATGGTTATTACCATTTTTTTCTCTCCTTGGAATCAAACCTGAGGCACACTTGGAAGGTGAATGGGAGCTCGTGCCTCCAGCCCCACTCAGCATGTTTCTCAGGGACGTACGAGTGGCATGAGGTGAGCAGGGTGCATGAAGGCCACTTAGTGACTTGGGCCAGAGAGTATGAAGCAAGAAAATGACAATAGTCCTGGATCAGACCCAAGCCTGTGGGGCGTTCTCTCTGCATTTGGGAGCATGTATGCGCCAGCCAAGTCTGGGCTGTGCCCTTTAATTGCTTAGATTAGACCATATTTTTTTATTGTTCTAATTAAAATACATTTCCAAGCTGGGCGGTGGCGCATTTTAATCCCAGCTCTGGGAGACAGAGTATGTGGATCTCGTGAGTTCAAATCCAACCTGGTCTATGTAGTGAGTTCTAAGACAGAGCTACACAGTGAGACCTTGTCTTGAAAATTAAAAAAAAGAAAGAAGGAAGGAAAGAAAGAAAATGACTTGAGTCAATATCTTGGCATCGTTTGAGAAATTTTATGTAATAAGATAATTAAATGTCTTCAGCATTGATCTAGGAAAGGAAATGAAGCATTACAAATCCAAGCTGAGATTGACTGGAGACAAAGCCACAAAACTGGGTCCAAGTAGAGCAGTGGTTGACAGGTGCGACAGCAGGGCCACATAAGTTTAGCCGTGATCGTGAGCCTGGCGTCAGCAGCTAAAGCACAGATGCTGAGACTTAGGCTGGTATTTTACAACATAAACAAGCAGCTCAGCTGGCACCGGCGCCACGAACCCGAGGGACTCGTTGCCATGTGAGGAGTAGAACAGGTTGGCTTAGGAACAGGCTCTCCCCAAGTAACAGGCCAGCAGCACTGGCTGGCCTCCCTGAGCCCTGTTCTCAGCCTCACTGCCAGCGCTGACCAGGCTGGCTGGCACCGAGCCCTTTGCTTTATCAACAGGTATTTATGGCGCCCACTCTTTCAGGCTGTGTGGGGTGCCTTGGGCAAGGAGGGGGGAGCTGAAGGACACAACACTCTGGGCTTGCAGCCTGCGGGGGCCATTCCTGATGCCACAGAAAGAGCTTTGAGGGCAGAGCTTATGTTAAGGCGGCAGCTAGGACTCAAGCAAGTCTCAGTGAAGAATAGCTTTCTGGGTTTCTTCTCTAAGGCTGAAACATGTCGGAAAAGGGTGGGACTCATGTTGGCCCATTGTAAGGACTCTACTTCCACCCTTTCAGCCCTAATGCCTGAGTGACATTAGGTCTTAGAGTGGGTGTCTGTTAGGACAGGGTCTTCCCTCGCTGCAGCCTGGCTGCTCAGTACCAGGGCTCTCCTGGCCTGTCCTTACAGAGCCATCCACAATTCTGCTGTCATCCATGGGTTTCACTCTCTATAAAACAAGAAAAGACAAGAATATTCCCTGTGTATTTTCGTGGGGACTGTAAGATCAGAGCTGGGTGGCTTCCTACAGCACTAGCCCTCCCTGAGCCAAGTGACTGGATGCCCTTCACAGGTGGCTGCTCCACCTCCCTTGCACTCTGCCTGCTTTGCATTCCAAGCAGGAGGGCTCTTTAAGCCCAGCTGAGGTTACCACAGCGCCTTCAGTTCTGGTGTGAGCCTAGCTTCCTTCAGCGGTGCTGTGATTAACTGTCATAATATACCAGGGGAGCGCCAATTAAGAGCATGAGCTCATGCTGGGGGCTTCTGCATTTTCAGTTGCTGTTAAGTGTCGTACTATCTCACCTTGGCAACACCTTTAATTGGCATTCATTGAACTGTGTTGGACTCCAACCACCCAGGAAGGTCCTTGGGCCCAGACACTGGCAGTCCTTGACCGTCCTTGGACTGCCCACCACCGTGGTTGGCTGTTGCAGCAGGCAGCGTGTTTCTGCAGCTTTGCTTTATGCATCCCCAGAGCCAGATGGCCTTAAACATGAGCAACCGAGGCCCACACAGGAGGTGACCTCAGTCTCACCTGACCTTTGACACAGCCCAAGTCTCTGTTGCTTAGCAACATCCTGGCACAGGCGGGGTACTTGTTGAGTACCTGAGTAAGCCCAGGCCTCCTGGCATCTCTCGGAGTAGTAGAGTTAATTTTTACCTTTTTTTGGTGTAAGCTATCATTGTACAAACCCAGTGTGAGTGTACAGGACGAGATAGTGCCACCCGTTTCTCTGCCTCCTGGTGATGTCACCAGTGCCTTCCTTCCCTCAGTTCTCCCTGTGTGTGCCCCTCTAGCTATGTGTCTCATAAGTGTCATCAGCCAGAGCCACAGCTGCACAGAAGAGACATGGGAGCTGCTCTTGCTGCTTCTCATCCTTCATAATTAGAAACCTGGGCTGCAGGTGGTCTGGGGTTCCTTAACACTGGTAGTCAAATGAAATCTAATGCAGGTTTTGACTCGCATATCTGATAGGTGTGGTTTCTGTGCCAGGAGTAACTAGGCAGATGAAAGTCATTCATATGTGTGGCTGTCGCATTCACATTGTGAACACACGTCCTCCCACCCTACCCAGGCTTTTGGGTGGCTGCTGGCCGCCTTGCTGCTGTTGTGGATTTTCTCCACATCCTCATTTATACTCACTGTATTTGGCTTTTGGCCCTCATTCCCCTGTGAGCACCTATCTTAGGTTGAGTTCTCCAAAAGCAGGAATTAAATCCTGCTTATTTGGAGGTGACTCCAGGGAGCGTTGATTGGAGCTGAGGAGGGGCCAGTGACTCCCTGGGCAGCAGGACACAGACCTCCTTAGACTCTGTGGATTGAGCAAGGGTTAAAGAGTTGTAATGTGCCTGTGGTGGTGGCGCACGCCTTTAATCCCAGCACTCAGGAGGCAGAGGCAGGTGGATCTCTGAGTTCAAGACCAACCTGGTCTACAGAGTGAGTTCCAGGACTGACTTCATAGCTACTGAGAAACCCTGTCCTGAAAACCAAAAAAAAAAAAAAAAAAATTGCAATGTAAGAGCTGCTCCCCTCAGGGGAGGTGGGACTAATGCTTATGGTGACCCCTCCCAGGGGCTACAGGGACTTCCAGTTGCACGTGCTGAGTGCAGGCTGGGGTTAGGGTGCTGCCGTGGGTAACCTCTCTACAACCTGTTCCCCCACTCCTCTGCTGCCCTGTATGCTGCCCCTTGGGTCTTAGAGGACCACTGCCACTGCCCTCCTGCAGAGGAAGGCTTGCTCCAGGCTGGGGCTGCGTGGTGGCAGGGTATTGTGAGAACAGACTGGTCCACAGGGTCAGCCAGGGAGAACAGGGTTCAATGAGTAAAAAAAAATCAAAACTGAGTAGTGAAGACAGCTGGCCTCAGGAGAGAGCTGTAAAGGAGGGGAGGCTGTGGTGGCAGAGCGGGAAGCAGAACAGGTGCATGGATGCTCACTAGCAAAGCCACCAGGCTCATTTCCTCAGCCCCAGCCCAAACTCCTGTCCACAGTGGGGTGGGTGTCCTGGCACCTTGGGTGTCTGCCAGGCTGGTGAAGACACTGGTGCCTCCCCAGTGTAGCGGCCACAGCAGGAAAGAACTAAGGCCAGAGGGCCAGAGGTGTGTCAGCACTTTGTTCTCTTCTGTCTGTCCTTCCCAGTGTTTGGCTCAGCTGACCTTTCTTCTATTAAAAAAAAAAAAAGGCATGGTTAATTTAACATTCTTTTTCTTCACCCAAATGCTTTATTTTAGAATAGTTGTATATTCACAAGCAGTTACAGGAATGGTTCCAGGTGGTTCTTTGGTGCCACTCCCTAGTTTCTGCCTGTGGGCAGTGCTGCATAAGTGCTAGAGACAGCCTTACCATGCCACGCAGCGTCCTGCACTGAGCTATAGGTTACCACAGAGATTCCCTCTTCTGACCCCAGGTCTGTGCTTCATTCCTGTGTGCTGAGAAAAGTTGATAGCCATAACGTCCCATTCCTCCCGTTAAGTGGAGATACAGCTTGGTCTTGGCCAAGTACAGGGTCATTGACCCATGTCTCCCAGGTAAACTGGGACACACTGTGCCCTGGGTGGAGGCTGCCTTGTCAGAGAGGCAGGTGTGTGCTTCTGCTTTGAGGTGTGGGGAGAGAATGAGGATGCTCAGTGGTCCTCTTTATGCTTCTGTGGATACTCAGGCATGGTAGAGTCAGTGTCAGCTGTTGGAGCAATTTCCACGGACCAGTTGCCTTAGAGGCTCTAAGGGAATCTGGAGTCACACGCGCAGCCCCTCGTGACAGTTCTCCTAGCTTATAGACACCATACTCCTGTGTGTGGCAAAGGCCTCGGGGCCACACACTTTCTTCACCTTCCAGCGTCTGAATTGGAGGGACACCATTCAGGGTACCTTCACCAAGAACTGCTCTATAGCCCCCACTTCCCATCACAGTCAGTGGGGCTTAGCAGAAGGCAGAAAGCAGGACGTAGCCAGTACGGTGCCTGGGTCCGCTATTTCTAAATCATCGCGCATCTTAGGGGCTCTACATTGCACTGATTGACCTGGAGACTCCAAGAGGTCCCTGCTCCTGCTGTGTCCTCACCCTCCTGTCCTGCCTGCCCACTGACATGGAGAGAACCTGCACCAGCTGGCCTCAGTCCTACTCCTGGGAGCAAACTGGGTGGGATGGGGGAGTCTAGAAGCTTCATTCTTCACAGTTCTTTGCTGTTTGTTTAGTGTTTCAAAACAGGGTTTTTCTGTGTAGCTCTGCCTATCCTTGAACTTGCGCTGTAGACCAGGCTGGCCTCAAACTCAGAAATCCTGCCTCCTGAGTGCTGGGGTTAAAGGTGTGCGCCACCATCACCCAGCTTGTTTCGCGGTTTGATTAGAGCCATCCTGCTTATTTCCAACCCCACAGGAGCATGTTTGAGATTCTGATGTACACATAGCCTGAGCTCAGAGAGCGAGAAACGTGAGTCCTTGGTCACTGCTTCCGCCTGCACACCCGCACTCTGCAGCAGCTCACTTCCTGATCAGGCAGAGGGGGTGCTCAGAAGACATGCTGTACCACAGTTAAGAAAGAGCTGGGAAGCCCAGACAGGAGTTGGGCACCTCTGCCAGGCTCCCCTGGGATCCCAGCAAGCTTCCCCTGCCCAGTCTTCCCCTCTCTCCTGTTGCCCCAGAACTCAGGAAGGAACAAAGCGGCCCAGCCATGGTTTTGCTGCATCTGAAATGAGCACATGTTCCACTCTAAGTCTTTATTGATTATTGGACAAAAGTGGGAAACACAGAGATTGGCAGAAATCCCATAAGTAACCAAAACTGGGGCTCTTATAAAATTGGGTGAAACACTAAGAAAAACAGTTGCCCTGGGTCTTACTCTCATTAATAAACTGGGTCTTTCTTGGCTCCTCTCACAGACCTTCTGTTTTTCTGAAGAGCCCAGACACACACAAAGCCCTGCAGACCTGGCCTTGGCACTGGCCCTTATTACAGAGTGACTAGGCTTGGGGGTGATGCTGCCATGGGGTCTTCATGCAGACTAAGGCTGCAGAGCATTGCCAGCTCATGGCCAGGGCAGCCTTGGGGTCTCCCAGCACAAAGGCATCAGGGTGGCCATGTGGCCATTTCTCCTGCCTTCCCCCGTTCTGTGTGCTGCTTACCTTATGTCCTTTCCAAATGGTCATTTCGTAGTTCCTCCTTGCAGCTCCCTTGACAGTGTACCATATATGGAGTCTTAGAGCCTTTCCAAGGGGTGGGGTCCTATACTTAACTCTGTGCTTCCTTGTCAGTGGGGAGCTCACCCCCTCCTGCTGTTGCATGTGGCTCCCCACACACGGAGTGGCCAGTGGAGCTGGCTTTCTATGTGCCCGGTACAGGACTGCATTTCTTCTGGTATTGGTCCTTCAGTGACCACCTGTTCTCTCCCCAGCCAGATGAGTATCTGGCCCTGAGGTGTGGCTCCAGGAGCACTAGAAACATAGTTTAGCTTCTGCAATCACAGAAACCCTGTGTTCTGTAGGAACAGTTGTAATGGGAGACTACACATTGCTTTCCCTGCCGCCCAGATCCGAATAGTGACACAGAAACTGTATTAACTACAACACTGTTTGGCCAATGACTCAGGCATATTTCTAGCTAGCTATTACATCTTAAATTAACCATTTCTATTCATCTGTGTATCGCCACAAGGCCTACTGGAAAGGTTCCGGCGTCTTTCTCCTTTGGCGGCTATATGGCATCTCCCTGACTTCTTCTTTCTCCCTGCATTCAGTTTAGTTTTCCTGCCTAGCTCCATTCTACCCTGCCATAGGCAAAGCAGCTTCTTTAATAACCAGTGGTAATAAAACATATTTACAGCATATAGAGGGGAATCGCACATCATCTCCCCCTTTCTGTCTAAATAAAAAGGAAGGTTTTAACTTTAACATAGTAAAATTACATGTAACAAAACTGGTATCAAGCAAGAATTACAGTTACTGGAACCGAATAGAAGACCCAGATATCAATCCACACATCTTCGAACACCTGATATTTGATAAAGAAGCAAAAAATATCAAATGAAAAAAGAAAGGATATTCAACAAGTGGTGCTGGCATAACTGGATATCAACATGGAGAAAAAGGAAAGTAGACCCCTATCTATCACCATGTACAAAACTCAAGTCCAAATGGATCAAAGACCTCAACATAAAGCCAGCCACACTGAACCTTATAGAAGAGAAAGTGGGAAGTACACTTGAACGCATTGGCACAGGGAACCACTTCCTAAATAGAACCCCAGCAGCACAGACACTTAGAGAAACAATTAATAAATGGGACCTCCTGAAACTGAAAAGCTTCTGTAAAGCAAAGGACACGGTCAACAAGATAAAATGACAGCCTACAGAATGGGAAAAGATATTCACTAACCCCACATCAGACAGAGGTCTGATCTCCAAAATATACAAGGAACTCAAGAAATTGGACACCAAAAGAACACATAATCCAATAAAAAAAACTGGAGTATAGACCTAAACAGAGAACTCTCAACAGAGGAATCTAAAATGGCTGAAAGACACTTAAGGAAATGTTTAACATCCTTAGTCATCAGAGAAATGCAAATCAAAACAACTCTGAGATTCCATCTTACACCTGTAAGAATGGCCAAGATCAAAAACACTGATGACACCTTATGCTGGAGAGGCTGTGGAGAAAAGGGAACACTTCTGCATTGCAAGTTCCAGGACAGACTTCAAAGCCACAAAGAAACCCTGTCGCGAAAAACAAAAAAAAAGAGATAGAGAGAGAGAGAGAGAAGTTTTTAAAGATCATAATAAAACCAAAGGCTTATGAGATTAGTGGCAATAGGATAGTCCCTTAATTTTGGTTTCTCTTCTGTCCCGTATCAGGTGGCTCTTCTGGCATGAGACAGAGATTTTGGATTTTCTTTTAACAAACGTGCTTGGGTTTAGAGAAGGGGAGCCACACTCCAACTCCAGAGCCAACTTTAATTTTTAATTGGACCTGGGACTACAAAAAGACCATTTGCCTTATATGTCTGTGGAGAAACAAACATCTGAGAAGATTTATGAAAATTTGTGCTATTGGATTTGTGCTGTCCCATCAGGTTAATTACTCTCTCTCTCTCTTGAGGATTCATCCTTCTTCAGATGTCTCATTTGTTCAGTGGTCTTCAGACTCCTTAGGTGGATGTTTCTTCTGGAGAAACCTGCCCCCATCCTAACTTTGGGGAGTTTCCTTTTTTGGCAGAAATATCTTTGTTAAGGCAAAATGTTTTTTGGCGACATAAGAAGTATTATCATTAATAATTTTTTTACCTGATCAAATGAAAGGCATTTTTTAGCTTACAAGTTAGTTTAGATTGAATGGCCATGCTCTTTGATGACCTGTCATTTCTTCTAATCAAGAGGTCTCTCCTGTTTGAATCTAATCTTTGTCAATCTTGATGGCATCCACAACTTTTCTGTAGAAACAAAAGCAAAACTCTTCCCCAACCTAATATGTATTCTGGTTTTCATTCTTAGGTCAACACATTGTTAAAATTTACTAGCTGATTTAATTTAGCACTTTTTTCTTCTATCCAAAGTCTCTCTGCAGTTGTTGTTCCTTTCTCATTAGCATTTAAATTGTTTTGTTTTGTTTTTCAAGACAAGGTTTCTCTGTAGCATTGGCTGTCCTGGAACTAGCTCTTGTAGACCAGGCTGGTCTCGAATTCACAGAGATCCGCCTGCCTCTGCCTCCGAGTGCTGGGATTAAAGGCATGCACCACCACCGCCCAGCTGAAACCACTTTTTTAAGGATAAAATAAGATATCAAACTTATTTGTTAATTATACTTGGCATTATGCCCAGCTAAGCTTGTTATCCCTTCGTTCATTCTTTCTGTTTCCCATCCACCCATCCTGGCCACAGAGCCCTAACTCCCAGCATTGTGGTAGTTCCCATTCTTAATGTGGGAAAAATTTTTCTTTGGACTTCCCAGGTGTCTCACGAAATCTGCTGTGCCATCTATGGTGGCACTTGGGGCTGGGTAGCACAGCAGCAACAGCTGAAGGAGCCCAAGCAGGTGCCGTAGCATAAGCAGCTGTCAGGCAGCATCAGCCCAGGGTGCAGAGGCGGGGGCATTGCTCTAGGGGCGACTGCAATGGCAGGTGCGGGGCATTGCTCTAGGGGCGACTGCAATGGCAGGTTGAAGTTGTGGGTTTGGATCTCATGCCACATGTTGGACACCAAATGTTGTTATCTAATTGTTCTATTTACCAATAAAGACTCAGGAATCAGATATTGGGTTGAAAACCTGCTAGATCAGAGAAATCGAGAAGCAACCAGCTGACTTTTTACCTGGAGACCCAGTAAGAGAGCATTTCTCCTTCTGTTCCAAACCTAAAAAGCCTGCAAGTCCCTCTCTTCTCTATTCGACTTCCCCTGTCCTTCATATTCTGTATGGCAAACTCTTGTCAACTAGTCACTGGTTCTGCCTCTGATCCAAAGTTAATTTAATTAACATAATCTCAGGGTTTCACGGGACAAACAAACATCTTACAACAGCGGAGGACATTGTGAACTTATGTTGAAGGATGTTAGCCGTCCAGGGTGAAGATGCAGCTGGAGGAATTCTAGATGGGAAGGCACCATGTCCTTCACGGCGAGCCACTATTTGTTCCCTCCCCTTTCCTCTTTAGGGATGCTCCTAAGACTTCTGTGCCTAAGAACCAGTTAGGGTTTAACCTCATTAAAGGTTTATTTTTCCATTCGTATCAAGTAAGTCGCCCAGGGTCCAGGGCCTCGCAGGGGCAGCAGTGGGTCATAAAGGAAACGTTTCAGAGACCTTTGAGTGTGTTGGGGCCAAGCCTATGTACGCAAGTGTGTGCAGCCAGGCCACCTCTGCTGCGAGAACTCAATGCAGTAACTTTGGGTGTATGGACTAGCCAGTGTGTACAAGTGCCAGCCACTCCATTTTGCCCTACTGCCTGCATGGAGGGGTTTTGGCTCCCATGCATGGATTAAGCTGAGGTAGGTGATAGCTAGCTGAAAGGCCAGCCAAGCACAAGCCTTGCCCTGACTGTGAAGATTTATTCTGCAACATCAGGGAAGAGCAGAGACCCGACTGCTCCTGAGAGGCAGTGCAGGAGAAGAGTGGGTGACTACAGAGGAGAGGCCTGCAGGCTCTGGCCAGAGACCTTCTGCATCAGCAGGAATGGGGACAGGACACGAGGCACAGATTGGCAGGAGCACCGTCACGTCTTCCACCAAAGCCAGGCTTCCCTGCTTTTGCCCTGTTCCTGATCTCTGCTGTTCTCAGACTTCTCATGCATGGAAACTTTTCTCCAGGATTGCCTTTGGCGAACAAGGATGTGGGCTCTTGCATTCTTGATGGGGCAGAGGCCGGGCTGGGTGTGGGTTAGCTCCTATCCCATAGCTTAACCTTTTTCTCTTAGATAACCTTGGGTGTCCTTGAGCTTCAGAATGATATTTGAATTGCTTTTGCCCCCGTCCTATGGTCTGCCCAGGTAGAAAGGGCTCCAATGTTGAAAAGGGCTTAGCCTGATATAACCTGTTTCTGTGCTCCCTGCTTGGGCCCTGGGCTGATTGAAGACCGTTCTGGCTCACCACCTGCCATGTGTGTGGATGGAGGCTGGAATTAGGACTACAGCAGCCTCTGGGCACAGAGCAGAGCCCAGGTTCTTCTGATGCCTATGTGCTGTGATGGGTAGCTCAAAAAAGGCCAGACTGTGGCTGCTTGTACCGAACTAAGGTAGCAATCAGTGAAAGTAAACAGGTCTTCTATAAGGGAGGAGATAAGTACTACCTGGTGTTCTCCAGTCAGTGGAGAAGCTTGACTTCTAAGAAAAGCATCAAGAGAGGGACTGTGCTCCGGGAAGTGGAACATGCCTGATAACGAAGGCGCTTGGAAAGTTAGTGCTGCCGTGTTTTTCAGGGCCCCAGCTTTGGGGGGTGGGTGTTCTTCTACACTGTCCCATTGCTTAGTGGCAGCTTCTGGCACAGCTGCTTCCGTGGGGTTCTTAGGTTAATTACAAACCCTGTTAAAGGAGGTCATTTATTTTTCAGGACTACAAACATCAATTTACTCTCACTATAGATGTGTGCTCTCTGAAAGGAGCCCGGTCTTTCTCGCAGTGTGGACTACAGACATCCATTTACTCTCACTATAGATGTGTAAGGACTACAAACATCAATTTACTTTCACTATAGATGTGTGCTCTCTGAAGGAGCCGGTCTTTCTCTCAGTATGGCTCTGCGCAGTCTGTGTCCGCCCATCTTTATGACCCACACCCACAGTGCTTCTCTGACTGGAGCTGACAGTGTGACTTTCTTGTAAATAAAGTCAGCATTAAGCCAGTTGTGAAGCAATCCGAGTATAAAATTCTTTCAGAATCTCTCAAACTTTTTTTTACCGACTACACTTCATGAAGAACACATTTTCCGAATCTTCCCTTTATTGAGTCTCTTTGAAGTATCCACTTGGTTGTTACAGAAACAGCATTTTTACTTGTTTCATTACTTTTGTAACATTTAATTACATTTTCTTCTCTTTTTTTCTCCCTGTGGGGGTGGGGAATGGGGCTGGAGATCACATCTACTAGGCACTTACTCTAATACTAACCATGGTCCTAGTCCTAAATTTCTTTTATTTCTTATTTATGTTTTAGACATGGTCCCACTATAGCCCAAGCTGGCCTCAGACTCTAGGCCCTCCTATTCAGCCTCCCAAGCACTGAGGTTACGGGTATATTGTTACCCCC
>PVIU01010720.1:0-68555 GCA_004026605.1 Ondatra zibethicus | reverse complement strand
GCCAGGGTGATGCCCATGGCTCTGATACCATTGAAGGCTATGCTGATACCAGAAGTCTGGCAGTCACCTGGGCCATATTGGTGACTGAGGGCCACTCTGCTACAGGGACAATGCAGAACAGAGTGGCCTGCACTGTCACTTGGGACCATGATGACATCTGAGCCTGGGCAGCTGGCAGGGACCATGTGTGGGTCTGTGATCCTACCATATTTGGGGTCTCTGATGGCTGTCACCTGTAGTGCCATCAAAGGCCACATGGATATCCTGCTGTCACAGGGGTTATGGTGTTGTCTGGGTCAGGGCTTCTGCCAAAGGCCATGTCTGGGTCTATGGCCCTATTGCAGCCAACCATCAATATTAATGCCAATACTAGGAGTCTGGACCTCCATATGGGGCCATGTTGGACTCTGAGAGCCTCACTGCCACCAGGCCCACACCAATCTCAGTAGTTTCCGCTGCCCCTTGGGGCCATTGTGATATCCAAACCTGGGCTTCTACCAAGGGTCATATCTTGGTTCATGGTCCTACCACAGCCAGAGTCTATGTTGATGTGCATGGCCCATGGTACCATCAAAGAACACATGAATAACCGGGGTCTGGGCCACAACCTGTAGGCATATTGGTGTCTGAGGGCAGGCTGTCATTAGGGGGAGGGGTGGCTGGCTCAGCCACATGGGGCCATGGTGTAGCCTGGGCTATTACTATGGGCCATGTCTGGGTCCATGGTCCAACAGGAGCCAGGTCTGGGCTGATGCCCAAGGCTCATGTTACCACCGTGGATCATCCTATGACACACAATCTGGGATTTGAGGGCTGTGCTGGGCCAGCCCTATCCCCTCACTGGCACAGTAATTGCTGGCCCTACCTTTGGCAGTACATAGCAGAATGAGAGTTGCCCTCCTCCACGGCAGAGCTGACCAGCACACTCAGGAGGGACAGTCCAACTGTCCCTTTCCCACATTTATTGAGATTTTCTAAGTCTTTTGCACCCCTCTGTATTTTAACAACTGTTCCTTTTTATTGAATGGGATGCCTTTCCTTGTGCTATCAATTTCTTGTTTAGTATGTCTGTCCAACTTTATTAATTATCCATTTACATTCAGATCATATTATGTCTTCCAAGGACACTCTTCGGTTTCTGAGTCAGTAATTTTGGTTTTCTTAACATTTTACATATATTTATAACTTCTGTAATTATGTATGTAATGATTGGATTACATTTATACCTATGGAATTTTCACATTTTCAAATTCTCGGTGCTCCAGCATCACTTCTGTGTCCCCAATACAGTAGGTACTGAACAAATATTCATTAAATCAAAACTAATTTGAAAGATACTGAACACTAGTCGTATTTATCTACAAAACATGAAAGGAAGATGTGTCTATTACCCTATTATTTAATACCAGGAATGAGACAGCAGCCATGGTAGGTCTCTTGATTTTGTTGTCAAAGCAAAGCCACATATTGTGAAATCTTGCTGATGTAAGGAATATGGAGATCACCTTGGTAGACCATCCTGCTGTCAGGAAAGGAAACCAAGCCGGAAAAAAGTAAAGGGCATGTCTAAGACTATAGTAGTGCAAGCATTTAAGGCAAATGAAGAACCTCTGCCTTGTGATCCTCAGCTCAGGAAGATGTTCCCATAACCTTTTGCTTTTCAAGTCTATTCTGCAGGTAACTATCTTACATCTCATCTTTTGCTAATGTTGTGGAGAATTAATGTTCTTTTCTCCCACCTTTATTTTCACATTATATGGGTGCAGCTATGTCTTGGTGTTTGTGTTCCTTCATTTCTAAGATGGGTATTAAAAGAATAGTTTCCTAATATCTGAAGAGTTCATATATTACAAACGCAGAGAAAGTCCACTTTTACCCACCTTCTTTCCTGCAGTAGCAATTTTGGAGCCATTTCGTGATGATTTGTAAATCTTTGTAACTATAAAAGGAGAATGAATAATTTTAAGAATGCATCTTTTGGAACAATGAACCATTTTGTAATAAAATAGGCCTGAAACAGAATGAATAAGACGATGTCTATAAAATGGTCTTAGCCCCCACAGGACCCAGCCACTTCATAAAGACAAGGTATTGTTGCTCCAGTATTTGTAAAGTCTCATAGTATGAGCACTATTCACCATGAGAGGAAAATGGTGCATTTGGTACTTCATAAATAAAAGTATATGCTTGTTTATTCTTTCCCTCTCTGCTCCCAGCACAGTTTTGCCCTCATAGTCAGTATTTCACGTTGTATTCCATCTTACTAGTAAAGACAGGTAAGGAACTTCTGAAAAGAAATGAACAAAATGCATAATTTATTCAGTAATTCAAGTGTTTATAGGGCGTGTGCTATATTTCTACATTATGCTAAGTGCTTCCTGGTCTTGGTTCTCAGGGTTCTATCTAAAATTTCTCTCTGGCTCTGAGAAGATCTAGCCTTAAGTGGAGAGTTTTATCTCACCAAAGCTTTTCCTCTTTGTTTTGAGATCTCTGAACTTACATAGGGACAAACATTTATCAGGTCATTTTGAAAACTCCTCAAAGATAAGAGCTGTTTGCTGTTTTTGTGCTTTTGTACCAACCCCCCCCCCTTCAAAAAAAAACTTAGGTGATGATGAATGATTATGATTTAGGGATAAAAGAAGCCTAGTCATTCCATCTTTAATTTAACAAATTATTTACCAAGGTGCTTATAATTGATGGGTAGGTACCAAGGACACAGATGTGTTTGAAGGAAAGCTCCCTATCTTCAAAAAGATGTATAATTATGATATAAATAAATATGGATATGTCATAATGACAGGTAGTGTAAGTTTTGTGAATAAAAATAAACCAAGAAGAAAGGATTAAATATGACTGTAGGTCATTTTATATAAACTTGTGACATCTGGATAAGACCTGAGTGAAATGTTTAAGCTGTTTGTATGACTTAAATATTATATGGAAAGATGCCAAATTTGGGTGGTTTAACTTAACATTTTTTGGACTTTGCTATTATAGTGCAAGGGTAATATGAATTTACTATATATTTTGACCTACTCCAAGGCTTGTGATATGGTATGATTTGATACAATATGATATGATATGATATATGGCTATTGAACAGTGGCAGAGAAAAGCAAGCACAGAGATCATGACACTTAGACACAGTTTGGAAGATCAAGGATCAAGATGAAGGACACTATGTTTGGAGTACAATGAGTAAGGGCTAGAACAATGAAAAAAAAAGAGAGAGAGAACTAAGCTAGATCGGTAGGAGCTAACCATGATGGCCAAGAACAGGAACAGCAATATTGTTTAGGGTGAATTCGGTATTACTTGTTGTCTAAGATTGTTCCATTTTCCCACCACTCTTCATATTGCCAATGTGTTTCCAGTCATTCCTGTCCTTTTGAGTTTGACATCTCCATCCATTCTCAGCTCATCTCCTACAGAGCTGTTCTCACAGCTTTACAAATCCTGCCCTAGTTGCATGGTTTGTGACATGTACTCTCTAGATTTGAACTAGATTTGAGAAGATTATCTATTACATACAGGTGTGTGTGTGTGTGTGTATGTGTGTAGAGATACTAAGACTCTTAATTCTAATCAGTACATGTTTTAAAAAAAAAGCAATATAAGACATTGTACATGACAAATTGTTAGCAAATGTTTGTGGATGATTGATTGAGTTAATAGTTAGGAAATATTTGTCATATATTCCTATGTTCTTGATAATATATATTATAATTCTTGAAACACATACACAGATTGAAGACAAACATGTAAGTCTGGAATGACTTGCTAAGATGTTACTGAAGGGGTTACTTTTGTGAAGTTTGTAAATGTATGCATCAAAAAATCAGATACTTGATTTTGTATTGTATCACTGCACCTAGGTCAGGGTCATTACCTGTGAGAATGCTTTTTGAAGTATCCTACTGAATGAATGAAGGAGCATAATTAGAGTGGTCAGGAGTAGAATAGGATGGTTTGGAGTGGAGCCAGACTTCTTGTTACATGAGAGTTTGAGGAGCCCCACACAGCTCCAGATGTCAATGTTTTTCTCTGGACATTGGTTTCATTATCAGCAAACTATTAAGACTGGTATGGATCATACCCAGGGGCCTCCCCTTCACTGTTATGTGCTACATCCTGCATTGCATAAAGTCAGTGATAGTCATCACCGTGACTAATGTGTTCTAGGGCTGGAACATTCCTGTTTAGCAAGGGAGTGCAGGACAGAGTGGGTGTCTCTGTGTTCTTCTCTGCTATTGGAGCAGAGTACACCACAGTTCTCAAAGATGGGCTTCAGCACATTCACCTGCCCACATAAAGCATGCCTGCCCAGCCCCCAGACACTAGGACTCAGGAATTTCTTGGAAGTGCATAGAACCTGAATCCTGAGCCTGCTCCAGGTGCTAGGTGGGAGGATATTGTCACTCAGAAATCAGTTTATGCAATCACTGGAAAATTCCACTTTACCAGAGAGCTGGTACCCCAAGGATCTAGAACAAGGCTTTTGTTTTTGAAAACTTTAACCAGAGCTCATTAAAGAATGCTTTCAAAAGTCCTGTCAATGATGCATGGTAGACAAATGCTTCATACATGGGAGATTACTTACAAACCCTGCTTCTTTGCCCATATTTCTTGGGAATTACACAGGATTCAAGACATTCCCATACACAGTGGATTTTGTAACTGGTCAGTTCTGTATTGCTCCTCAGACTCAGCTGTATTTGCCAGACTGTTATGTGATAAAGGATGGTCATTGTTTTCTCCCTCAAGCTGTTTCCTGCTCTAAAATGGGTACAATATCCACAGCTTCCCATGGCTCTTTTAAGATGAGTACACAAATACTGAGATATTGACTGTGTAATTTCATACGTCTATGTACCTGGGTTTTGATACTTGTTCTCTTTCCAGTAAGATGTGTGTAACTTGCACACGTGGCTTTATCTTACAAGTCAGCTTTCCAAGATGAAATATGAGAATATCTTGGAAGATTATTCCAGTGGTTAAATGACATGTTCTATGAGAAATGACTTTGGCAGTGACAGGTTCTGATAGCCATGCAGCTAAACCTGTAGCTGCCTACACTGCTCTCTCTACAACCACAGAGCATGAATGCATCTGAAAGATATACTGTTCTCTCTGCAAACATGAGGGCATGAATGCATTAGCATGATACGCTGCACAATGTAAGATAGCCCGAATATACTCAGACCGTACTGTAGGATTTATGCTTACAAAGAAGAAATTGTTCTACTCAAATGGTACTACCAACTCTTCCTAGAGGAGGAAAAAAATACAGTGTCTTATACTTAGTCCTAAGAACACTCATGTTTCACCACTGTTTTTTACATACATAGTTTTTGTCCCTGTCGAGAAATAGCAACAGCCCTATTCCATTCTTTCAAACCTGTTTTTGAGTCACAAGTCCAGATAGAAGCATGAAGCTTTTCATATTTTCTTCAATGGCTTCTGCAAAAGACCTCTGAGATTCATTCAGGTAGATATGAGAATTTCTTAGTTTCACCCCTTGCCAACTAGCAGTTTCTTTTTTTTTGAAGGCAATCCAAAATTTTAATATACCAAGGGAATGAGCTTTAGCCATGAGAATGTCAGACAAGCAAGTGAAGATGTCTTGTAAAGCCACATGCTTGAGTGACTTGTCATTCATGTACAATACATGGTCAGTGCTTTATTTTAATCTCTTTTTTTCCACATGTGGAATGTAATTCCCCAGAAATAATGAAGTCAAAGATAGATAATCCAATACAACCCACATTTTATGAACAATTGGCAACTTAAGACAAAAAGAACATGAAATACATGCAACCCATGGAAAGACTCTACTCTTCTTGTGCAGGTGCATACTCTTGGGTAACATTAGACTACCTTTTTAGACTTCAAAGCAGTACTCTAAGCTCAGTCATTTTTGTCATGCCCAGTTTTCCAACTGATTTGGGCTCAAAGAGGTCCAGTTAGTTATCCAAGCTTAATACACTTTTGAAGTGCAAAGCTGAGATCTGAACCCAGGTTGTCTAGGAGCAATCTTTGCCTTTCATCTATATCCAATGCTCTGTTTCTGTCACACAAAATTCTATCTTAAGTGTTCCCAGTGGGTAAAGTAAGGCCCCTTGAGATCATGTTCTCTAAAGGTTAATTTGCATGCCCTCATTCTGAAGTTGAATTATATGGTTAGTTCTACAGTCTGACCAGATCAGCTTCTTTAATAAGGAAGACTTTGGGCAAACATTCATGGATAAAGATATGGAAATCTGGAGAATAAGCCTATCTTTAAGAGGGAAGGAGGCTACATCCTGGTATAGAAGAGCATTGCACCACTGACATTATATATAATATTCTCCAGAATTATTTAAACAGAAACTATATTTATGGCTTGTTTATTACATATTTCAGAATTTCTACAGACATTTACTCTGCCCTGTTGCCTATTTCCAAAGTGAGCCATTCCTGTTTCTCCTTTGTAGACAACTTAGTAGAGCAAAGTGAAGACTCTAGAAGTTCCTTCCTTTGTGCTTATCTAACCAAAATATAAAGGAATCTTTGTTTTCACATGTATTTAACTTAAGATTTAAACAGATACTTGCCTGGAAATTAGACTCACTTCTGAATAAACAAACTGATACTGCTAGAATAATGTTCCATCCATATCTCTGCCAACCTCTGCATTTTATACAGTTGAAGCAGCTTTCCTTTGGGGAAAAGGCTAGCATGCCCTCAATTATATAAATGTCCAAGTCACCCTGAAAGTATTTGGGAAAGAAATCTGGGAAGCATATATTAGGTGGTAATTCTTAGTGATGTGGGAACTCAGTGATTATACATTGCTGTTCAAACAAAGAGCTGTCTTTGATTCAATATTAAGTGTCTTCCAGGCACTGTGTTGGAACTTGCATTTTAGGGAAGGAACAAATAAAGATGACTTTTGTTCTCACAAGGCTTGGGGATAATTTGAGTTTAGCATATAAGTGCAAAGGAACATATAATTACGAACTTAGGGAAATGCTGACAGGAAAAAATGACATTTTCATGAGAAAGAATATTAGAGACAGTCACAATAGAGACTAAAGGGGGACAAAAGAAGCATTCTGACTACACGATCGTGAATTATATCTCCAAAGGAAGACCACTGGTAGCTGGCAAAGGGAGGAAGAAAACAGTATAGATGAGAATGAGCTAAGTCTGTTAGGAAATGAAAGAACTACCATGAATAGAGAGAAAAGACTGAGAGAAGGCCATTGGATCCGCAAAGTCTACATCCACCTGAGTTCTGGGGCAACAGTGGGGATTGTGAAGTATTTTAAAGAATAAAATGCCATGACCCATTTTTTTATTATTATTATTTTGGGAAGATTCTTTTGGCTGTGGCATAGAGAACTTGAGTCATTAAAACTCTGAATAATTCCAATGTATTTTTAGCTTAAAAATAATGTCCTTCTTGTATCTTAGTGAGAATATTGAAATACAGTTTGGGGTTCTCCTGAGTCATCTCCAGGCTTTTTGTGCATGATGAGGCCTGGGGGAGGGCTGAGCTCAGATGATCACAGACATCTTATGTGGAGTCCTGTGACACTGACTTAAAGTGCCCTCCTTCTTTTCTTCTTTTTCTTGACGAAACATAGATTATGACCAAATTAGGCAGATTCTCCTGTCAGCTCCAACCCTTCCTGTCCCCAACAAGGGAGAAAGCCCTGCCAAATTCCCTACTAGAGTCAGGGACACCACCTGTCATGCTGTGTCCTCCTCCCACTCGGACAGCTGACAGCTTCTATGACACGTGATCTGGGTGAGCACAGATCGTTAAAGCCAGAGAGTCCTCAGGAACCATCCAATTCAGCTACCTAATTTATGATAACAGGAGGCAGAATGGACCTCTTTGGGCTCTAGTTAACTGGGAAACAGAAATAAAGCTGAGGCAAGCTGCAAGAGAGCTGAAGGTAACAGATAACTCTGTCACTGGTTAGACCTGATATTTGCTTTGTGATGGTGTGGCAATGTAATGTTCTCTAGAATATGAATCTAATAAGCTGAGTTCCAGTACTAGGACTGGAGCTGGTCATCTGTGTGAACTTGTTTAAGGTCCCTCCTTCTGTGAACATTTTTATCTTCTGGATAATTAGAGAATTGATTCTGCTTATTGTTGAAATCGGTGTGAGCCCACAGGCTGCAAAATTGGAGGACTCTGGTGGTAATTTAGAATGGGACTATCGAGGTAATGATGTCATTGGTTGGAGGAGGACTCTGGTGGTAATCTAGAATGGGACTATTGAGGTAATGATGTCATTGGTTGGAGGGAGGCAGCCATTTGTTCTTCCCGGCTGCCTGGCTAGCTTACACGGGAAATAACCACACAGAAACTGTCTTCATTAAATCACTGCTTGGCCCAGTAGTTCTAACTTTGTATTGGCTAACTCTTACATCTTAGTTTAACCCATTTCTAGTAATCTGTATATCACCACTAGATCGTAGCCTACCAGCAAAGTTTCAGCATGTCTATCTCCGGTGGCAGCGGCTCCGAGGCCTCTCAGACTCTGCCCTTCTTTCTCTCAGCATTCAGTCCAGTCCTTCTCAGCATACCTAAGTTCTGCCCTATCAACAGGCCAAGGCAGTTTCTTTATTCATTAATGGTAATCACAGCACACAGAGGGGACTCCCACATCAGTCAGTTGATGACATCTTCTTCATTTTAACTAGTAAAGACTAAAGGAATTTTCTTTACTGCAGCAGGACCGATGTCCCCGCAACCGTGCATACGTGACGCTGTTCTCTGACTCATCATCTTTGACTCAGGACTCTACTTAGGTTTGCTTTTTCTGATGAATATTATATTTAGCCTTTGGAAAATTTCTACTATTTCTTCACCATAAATTAATTAATTCATCATATTGCTCATATTTCATGATCTTCAGTTAGCAAACTGAGAAATCCCCAGAAACAATATGCAGAGGCTATTTACCAGTGATGCTGTGCTGATGACAGTGATGATTCTGATAGAATCAATTGAGCATCCACTTTACTTGAATATCATTTAATGCTCTTTACCATAACATGGTACATACATCACACAGTGTATATATGAACACTATATGTGTCGCATACTGACATATGTGCAAAATAAGAGCACAAAATTCCAAACAAGCTAAGACAAACAAAAGCATTTTGTAAGCGAGAATTGGGATGCCAAAGAGAGAGGTAAATACATTTACAGACTGACTAGCATGATCCCAGATGCAAATGAAATGAAACCCCATCTCTAGGCAGAAGATGTAACTCATTTACTGCATAAAGAGTTAATACATAAACATTTCAGTTCCTACTGCTTTGTAAACATAAGCACTTGGCTTCAACCCGAAGAGTGACATGTGGGAGAAGATCCAGGGTCCTGCAGAATTGCTGAGGGGAGGCTTTAGAGTGGGGATAAGGTTTCCAAAATGCCTTGCAGGCAGTCACCCAATCTGATGTTGGCTTTGATGCTGCCTGTGGTTAAAAAAAAATCCTGGCCCTTAACCAGGAGGCTTTGCTTCCTGGCTGTCTTCATCTCTCCCTCCTCAATTCTTTTTTTTATGCAATTCAATAATTTTAATTTGGGTTTCTAAGAAGTCCATTACTTTCATGTAAAGATAAGAGATTCAACAGCCCCACAGCATTCCTGCCCCTGAATCAATGGACTCACAAAAATGTATACCTCTAAATGTGCACACACATATACACATGCAGGCATGTGCATGAATGCTCAAGAGTAAATGTTGGAGGCACTGTGTATAAGCCTGAGTTAATATGATCTGTGCTTATTTATATCTCTGAAGGGACTAACTCATTTTTGTAGGTTCAAGAGTAGTGTCTGTAGACATGGTTATGAGATTTACAAATGTCCCCTTTTCTGCTGCTTTTTTTCTGCCTTGAGGTTGGAGTAATCTTTAGAAAATTGTGGAGGAAAACATTCATTAGTCTACTGCAATATGCACAGTGGCTCTGTCTTACTTCAGATTTTTTATTACTAAGACGTGTCATCATGACCATAATAACTATTATTAAAAAAAGCATTTAATTGAGGTGGTAGCTTACATATTTGGAAGTTCAGTCCATTATCTTCTAAAGTGGGATTCCTCTATGTATGCTATGAATATGTTTTTTTACTATTGGTTAATAATGAAGCTACTTTGGCCTATGGCAGGACAGAATAGAGCTAGGCAGGAAAACTAAACTTAATGTAGGGGAAAAAAGGTGGAGTCAGGCAGATGCCATGTAGCTGCCAAAGGAGAAAGGCACTGAACCTCTTCCAGCCACAGCGTCTTGGTGATACACAGATTAATAGAAATGGGTTAATTTAAGATATATTAGTTAAGAACCCCTGCTCTAACAGGCCAAACAGTGTTGTAATTAATATAGTTTCTGTGTGATTACTCAGGTCTGAGCAGCTGGGAATGAAAGAGCAGTTCCAGTCTACAATTATCATGACAGGAAACATGGCAGCATCTAGGCAGACATGGTGCTGGCTGCATCTTGAGCAGAAAATAGGAGGAAGTTGACTGACTGTCACACTGAATGAAGCTTGAGAAAAGGAACCTGAAAGTCCATCCACAAGTGACACACTAACTCCAACAAGACCACACCTACTAACAATGCTACTCCCTTTGGGGGTCACATTCATTCAAATCACCAGTCTCCCTGTGTGGTTGGTACTTCGACTACTATATTGGGGCTTGCCACCAATTTTTATGATGCCAAAAGGTTCAAGGATCCCTTGCATAATGGTTTTTCAGACTGAGCAGAGATGGGAAGCTGGTTCTTGTTCCTGTGCTCAGAGTTCCTAGTGCCCAGGGTCTACCTCCAAGCTCCAGCTAAAGTGTGTGCATAGGATCACATCCTCCTGCACTCCCATGCTACTCTTTTCACCCCTTTTAAGAAAACAAACAAACAAACAAATCATGATACTTTCTTCCTTGTGGTTTTCAAGGATGAATGATGTATAATAATTATCCTCAAAGGGCAAGTCAGGAGTGTTGGCTCCTTTCCTAGGATCACAGTGGAGGGGAAATATGTCAATGCAAAATAGTATCTTTTCTAAGTAACTTGCCCTTTTGCATAGGCTTGTTAAAAGTCAGCAAAGAGTCTGGAGAAAGCATGTGAAGTATGAAGTGGAAAAGACTGTATTGTTACAACAAAAGAAGCCATTGTAGGAATGAATGGAAAGAAAGACACAAGGCAAATGCTGCATCGCAGAGCTGGCAATTAATTAGTATTTGAATTAATTAATATTGGGTTGTGTATTGCATACAAATGATGTGTGTGTATGTGTGTGTGTGTGTGTGTGCACGTGCGCACGTGTGAATGAGTGTGTGTGTTCATGTATTCCCAGCAATCCCTCTCAGTTCTGAGATGGAACAGAAGGTGACTGCATTCTTCCCTTCTCTTTTAAAAAAATTATTTAATTCATCAGTTCTACAACCCAGCTGCAGCCCTCCCTATATCCTCTCCTCCAACTCTCTCCCTCTTCTTCCCTCTGCTGCTCCCCCATTTGCTTCTTCTCCATAATTTCTCAGAAAGGGGCAAGACTTTCCTGGGCGTCAACAAAGCTTGGTATATCAAGGTGCCATAAGCCCAAGTACATCCTCCTGTATTCAGGGTGGCGTGGCACTGCAGCATGAGGACTAGGTTCCCAAATGTTAGTCAAAGAACCTGGGACAGACCCTGCTTGCACTGCCAGGAGTTCAACATATAGGCAAAGCTATGTAACTATCACATATATGTAGATGGCCTAATTCAGTACCATGCAAGCTCCATGGTTATCGACTCAGACTGTGTAATTTCCCATGAATCAGGCTGGCTAATGGTTTCCATGGGGTTTCCTGCAATATTCCACGACACTGTCTTTTCTACAATCCCTCCTCTCTCTCCTCAACAGGGCTCCCTGAGAGCAAGCCAAGGTTTGGCCTTGGGTCTTTTTGTCTGCCTCCATCAGTCACTGGATGAAGCTTTCAAATGAAAACTGGGACAGTCACTGATCTGACCACAGGGGATGGCCCGTTTAGGCTATGCACCCATAGCTGAGATAAGTGAGGTTATTTTTTGGGAGAAGCACTTCTCACCAGTCTTAGTACAGAGCTAAGATTGTAATTAATAGCTCTTCCTCACTCAGTCCAGATTTCTTTCTCTCATGTTCCATGCTCCAAAGTGCTGGCAGCCTGCAACACTTCATTTTTAGTGTTGCCTGAGGGGCCATTTCTATCAACTGAAGTGCCAAGTGCCCCTCTGCCACAGCAGAGCTCATTAAGTACAGCGCTGTCTTGGGCAGGTTCTTATAAAGGCTCAAGAGCACAGAGTTTCCACACAAGTCTGTCTCCAGGCTGGGCAGTGGTGTAGGTGAGGGCGGCTGTTTTCTGGTAGCCTTGTTTGCACTTACATGGCATATTTTGCGGACAAACTTCAGTAGTATTCAGTCAAGAGGAGTCACATGTTTTCAGAGAGTTTACAAAAAATCCTACCTGATTAATTGTGTCTTAAAGTCATATCTACTCTTGAGAACACACTTGAGGACTTGGATAACATTTCTCACCTAAAATTTTGAGACTGAGTTTTCTCCATGATTTCCAAACACCATAGGTATATTCACATCAGAGAACATTCTCAACTAAACTATAATCTGGGCCTCACAATTCGAATTTTTACTAGACCACGAATTCTTCCAGAATATGGATTATATCTTGTTCACAAACATAATCCTGATATCTAACAATGTACCTTCGTTGTAGATGCTTATGAAATGTTTGGTGAGTGAACAAAGAAGCTAATGGCTGAATGGTGGGGGCAGATAGATGGATGCCTAATGCCCTGGATGAATCTAGAGCTAAATAAGTAGGTACATTTTTAAAGGAAATATTTTTAATCTGTTGTAAGTAAAATATATCTCAACTCTGTTGAAATGTTATAAAGTTTAAATGAAATGAGAATTGCAAACCTTACTCACAGTTCTTGATATATAAAAAATTCTAAACAAAATCCATACTTATTAACAAGGTAACGTATTCACATTTACAGAACTTACAAGGCTCTGAAAGTTTATCCATTGTAAAATTAAAGCATTCTGTGTTTTTACATACATTAAAGACATCCCACACATTCAATTTACTCTTTCGGGAAACCCATCAATGGCTCTTAACTATTTGTTCCGGTCTCTAACTCAACATTTGCATAATTTGTTATAACAGTAAGGATCCTATTGTCAAACATGAAATTGTTTCTAAGGATTTATTGAAAACTGAAACTTTTAATAATGACCCAGACATTTTCCTGGTCTTTATTATTATTATTTCAAATTAATGCTAGGGTTACCTTGGATGAGGGATCCTCAGTTGTGGAATTATCTCCATCAGTTTGATATCTAGGCAAGACTGGGGGACATTTTCTTGTCTAATGATTGATGTGAGATGGCCAGAGCTCACAGTGAGTGGTGCCACTCATGGGCATAAGGTGCATAGCCTCTGCCTTAGTTTTTAACCTTGGGGATTTTGTCCTGATTTCCTCCCACAATGTACTTTAATTTATAAACAAAAATAAACCCTTTCCTCATTGAGTAGATTTTGGTCATGGTCTTTCATCACAGCAATAGAAAGCAAACTAAGACATCTTGCCTTCATCCCCTTCTCTCAGCCCTCACACCATGTACACAAAAACCAGCCAATATGTGGACATCTTCCTTTCCATCCTACATATTAGGATTATCCATTGCAGTTTTGCCCCTCTGCTTTTTACATTCTGAAAAACTGGAATAGATCCATGATATGATGGTAACTACATGCACTGGTCTGGAGACCTCTGGGTATGCCATATAATTCAGACTCAGTCAGTCAGTTCATGGATTATGTGCTTTAACTCATCTATCTGTTATCTTGCCTATTGCTTTTCTTCTGGATACTGACATTTATGTTCCAAGTCACTCAGCAACTGAAACTGGTAGCCATAGGGAATTCTAAGACATTAATGATTACAATGATGAATTCTAAGGTATCATAGTATCTGCTGCCTTGCAGGTGCTATAGGTCAAAGAAAATTCTTAGAAGAGAAGGACACAGTCCTCTGAATCCATCTGTGAGCTGAATTTAATTATAAAACTCTTGGGGATCCATCAAGCAAGGACAACAACATGCATTCCCTAGGGAGATAACTGAAAAAAAGTGAAGGAATGTGAATGCAGCCTTCAAGAAGAGATACACTCACTTTCATTTCAGTTGTTGGAACAAAGTTCTTCATTAGAACTTGTTCTTTGAATCATTTAACACTAGCAAAAATATTCTTGTTCTTCTTGAGAACTCTCTCCATATCTTTTCTAGTTTTTCACGTTACTTATGAAGTGTGGGGCCTGCACATTTGGGAAGGAGTTATTAACTATATATCATTTTGAATAAAAACAAACAAACACAACAAAACATATCCTGTGTTTGGAAAGCAGCAGACCCACTGTATAGATGAAAACCTACATGCTAAGAAAAGGTTACCATGGTACCTTGTGGATCCCCAACCTCTCTCGGTGGCACCTCTTCTATTTGTCATCGCTTCTGTGCCATCAAATGAGAAGAGATGTGTTCTCCAGTATGGCTGCCAGCTTGTTTGTCAAGGGGAAACAAATGGTGGCACTCTAGAAAGTCCAACTGTTTTACAGGTTTTCTGTTCATATAACTTAGATTTGGTGACATTCTTGGGAAATATTTGGTGACAGAATCTGTTGAACCACACAAGCACCATAATGGACAACTTTCAAAATAGTTTTTTTTTTGATTCATGATATTAGAAAAATCAAAGCTTACATTGGGAAATCAACTCTCAAACACTGTTGACTAAATTAGAGCCAAAGTGAAATAAAATCCTGAAATAGAATTTTATGTCATTTTTTTCCCTAAAGGACATATATAAGAATTTATTTAAGGTACACACTTGTATCTAGAAAGACTTTTTTTGATTTTTGAGTTATTCACTCACTCATCCAATTTTTCATAAAGTTTTGATATTTATTCATTTGAATCATCTGCCATGTTGACATTTGATCTTGATTTCGGTAGATTCTACGTTGTTGCCCCCTTTTCTCTGCTGGTATCAATAACTCTGAATGAAGCTTCTAAGGCCACAAATATCACTGTTTGATTTGAAAGCCTTTCAAAGTCATCTTCTATTTCACCCACTCAAATATGTTCTAGTATTTCCTGATGATCTGTCAAGTCAGAATTAACTTTCTCAGTTCTAAACAAGCATGTAGTGCATCCCGTCTATGCTTTTGCCTGTTTTTACCTTTCTTAGAAAGTATCTCTTGATACTTTACTAAAACAGAATGTATAATCATGTGCTGTTATCTTCTCCTTTTATAAGTTTATTTATTCATTTGGTATTTTCAACAGCACCCATTGTCAAGAAAGAAATCAAATCCACCTCATCTAGTTCATTTGACCTTTCTTATATGAATTCCACATATATCTATAATTAGTCAAAAAAGACTACTAATTAATTATCCTCAACAGATTCACCAAGTATTTTGTTTTGATTTGTGATTATTTTTATTTTTTATTACTTCATTTGAAAATGAAATGTAGCCCTAATTTGCCAAGTTCTTAGTTACTGGTTAGATTTCTGAATTTCTGAAGAATACTTGAAACTGTCTGCTACAGGGAGACACCTTACCTTCCTATGCCTCTGCCCATCTGTTCATTCCTTTTCTAGATCTTTTTAGAACATTCATTACAACAATTTTTAGTGTAGGCAAGGTTAAGGTCAAGAATTCAGAGTTCCAGCATAGTACTCTGTTGTGTTCTGTGCTCAATCATGTACTTATTTTCCATACTTTCCAAACCAAGTGGCTGACTTCTGAACTGATCTAACCTTAACTCATCTCATTTCTTCTCCTTCCCGCCTACTGCTAGGTCAATGATCAGCCTTACACTTATTTTGAAGTTCCTGTGTTCTTTAAAAAAACGAAAAAGAAGACCTGTTTAGGTCTCCAATATTTCTAGCAGAAATAACAGAATTCCCAATTGACATCAAGAAAATGGCTTAAAACAACTTCCCAGTGTCTGTTTCTAACATCTCATCTGACCATAAAACTTGCTTGGATAGAATTACCCCTTTTTATAGACATAGAAGAAATTGATGTCAGAGTACCACAAAGAGATCATCTTCTCTAGCCCTCTCTCCTGACATATGATAACATGATGACTCAGAAGTAATGAAGTTCTTTGTTAAATGCAGATGAAAGCAGATGCAAAATCAGAACAGAGACCTCCTCTTTACTCTGCTGAGCTACTTTCCTGGATGCCAGGTACATAATAGGATATTTAATTTCTTTTGATTCCAACACCTGTATCTCATCAGACAGTGTCTGGTGCAAAAAAAGTAACAAATTGCATTTATAAATATTCCTTCATTTCAAAGGTATTTTGTGTGGTTGGGGGAAGAAATTATATTTCATGGAAGGCAACTGATACATCCTGGTAACAATCCATGTACTGTAATCCAGTGGGAATCCTTTTCTGTTCTTATGTCCTGGACATGGGTCCCAGTTTCTTGTTGTACAAGATAATGGATTAAATGTAGAAACATACAAAGCATGGGATGTAGGGATATCATTATAAAGGAATTAGAGGAAGAATTTGGAGAAAATGCTTAACATTAGCATCCTCAACTCTAACTATACTATGTGATAAAAAAACAAATTACAAAATAAAATTCAGAGTTTGCAATAAAAGACAAGAAAAATATGGTGACACACAGACTAATCCAAAAGCTACTTGCAGTCTAACTTGCATTTGTACTCACAGATGATTTAATTCTATTTAAAGTCCAGCTCAAAATTGGTTACCCTGCAAGGCTTTTAACAATACACACTGTCAAAATATATTTTTCTCTGAAATATTATCATAGACTCTTGTTAATATTTCACTCATGGCTTGTGTTTCTTGTGCCTTAATTGTTTTTGTATATGTCTTTCTCATTAGATTGCAAGACTCTTTGGGACATGAGCTCCCTTAATATACATGTATATTTCCTCCAGCTAGGGCAGCAGGTATGCATGGTGCTGGCTGCCATTCCCTCATTCCTTGCTTCAGGCAGATGCTGATAATCAGTCACAACATTCCTACCATACTGCTTGGGAAGGTCTCAGAAACCTTAGAACAAAATCCCTCAGGTTGCCAACTTTCTTGCTTTTGAATGCATAAGGAGTTTATTTGCTGTATCTTTTTCCTCAAATAGCACAATTCTTTGCACAGTATTGACATTCAGTTAATGTTATTTTGATTTGAACTAGCTGATGACAAGTGTATCTTAATAAAAAATCTTCTGAGTTTGGCATGAGCACTCAGGGAAGATGGTAAGTGAGAAATAAGGCAGGGTAGGAAGGACCACAATTATTAATACACAGAACATAGTTTGGGGAGTAATAGGAAAGTGGAAACTGGTATGGGATGCAAATTTATTGATCATTTGAGCACCTGGGTTATCATTCTGTTACTATACCGAAATACCCAGGACAATCAATGTGTATAAAAAGTTTATTTTGAATTACTTTAGTGGTTGGCACTGTTGCTTTGGAACATGGCAAGACTGAGCAAAACTATTTACGTATGCGTGGCCAGAAAGCAAGAGAGGAAGAAGTGGTCAGGGTCCCACAGTCACCTGATATATTCTTAATGGCTTAAGAGACTTTCTCCAAGAAAGTTCTCTAATTGAATAGAAATGTCACTTCGTAATGAATCAGAAATCCTTGGCCATTTTTAGATGTAATTTTTAAGGTGTGTCTTAGTTAGGGTTCCTTTTATTGTGAAGAAACACCATGACCATGCCAACTCTTTTTATATTTATTTATTTTAATTTATTTATTTTACATACAAGCCACAGTTCCTCCTCCTACCCCTCCTGTTGCTTCCCCCACCTCCCTTTTATCCCCCCATCCACTCCTCCTCTATTTCCATGCAGAAGGCCTAAGGCTTCACATAGGAGTCATAAAACTATGGCATGTTAAGCTGAGGCAGGACCAAGCTCCTCTCCCATGCATGAAGGCCAGGCAAGAAATCCCACCATAAGGAACAGGTTCTACAGAGTCAGCTCATGCATCAGTGACAGGACCTGGTCCCACTTCTAAAGGCCCCACCAAAGACCAAGCTTCACAACTCTCACCCACATGTAGAGGGCCTAGGTTGGTCCCATGCTGACTCCCTTAGCTGTCAGTCCAGGGTCTATGAGATACCAGAAGACCATAGCAACTCTTACAAAGGAAAACATTTAATTGGGTAACTTACAGCTTTAGAAGTTTAGTCCATTATTATCATGGTAGGATATGGAGGCATGCAGTCATACATTGTGCTGGAAAAGGAGCTGAGAGTGAAGGAGCTACAGGTTGGTCTTGCAGGCAACAGGAAGTGATCTGAGTGAAACTTGAGTAAAGGAGACCTCAAAGTCCACCCCCACCATGACACACCTTCTCCAACAAGGCTATAGTTAACTCCAACAAAGCCATGCCTCCAGAGTAATGCTACTTCCTTTGAGCCTATGGGGGAAACTACATTCAAACTACTATAGGTTATATTCATAATGTATAATTTATTATTAAAATTATCCAATAACCACTTTCCTTGTTGGCTTTATGTGAGGAAAGTTTACTTTAAGCAAGAAAGTGATGGAGGCATGGGTAGTTCTTTTCCTGGATTTCTTCAGCATAGGGAAGTCTCCTGAAAGAGAATAAGAATTACGGGAGTTAGGATGCCAGCCAGGGCTGTCCACAAAAGGAATGGGGATTCTAATTTAAGAAAAAATCAGGAGATTCAGTGATCAACTCTGGTACCTGGACACTGCCTAGATTTAATGTCAGTGTGGAAACATTGCAAAGATATTTTTGAATCTATGACTTGTTTTCTTCCAGCAGTTATGGAAAACCCATGGCCATGATACCTTCTACTATTTTTTCATTTCCTATTGCTGCCTTCTGAATCTCAAATTTCATCATTTGATCTTGGTCTACCTCTATCTTTTTATTGTCCCTTTTTCTTTGTGTGCTTCAACTTGAATAATTTCCATTGACTAGTCATTAAACTCACTGTTCTTTTATTTAGTTCTGTGTGCTATGCTGTTAAACCCACCCAATTAATTCTTGATTTGAGATGCTGTACTTTAAATTTAAGCCTATGCATTTAAGTCTGTTTTAGAAGCTATTTTTTCACATTAAATTTTGATACATTTAACATATTTTTCTTTCTTCCAAATTATTTTTCTACTTATATTAGCTTCCAAATGATATTAATCCAGTACTTCCACAGTTTTTCAACATGTGTGAGTTTTTGTTTTCAACTATTTTGCTCATGTTTATGGATAACTGTTTTCTTCTCCTTTTCACAGACTGATGCTTTATTACATTCTAGATATCATAATTTAGATAGATTTAGAGACTGGAATAAGTGTCATTTTACGCCAGAGCCAAATCTTTTCCTAAATCAGTCATTTAAAGAAATAAGATGATAACTTCAATTAAGTTTAATCATGAATTGAGTCAGGTCACATCTGGATTGCAGCTTTATTTAATGTTAGTTCACCTGTGATTTCAAATAACCAAGGTGAAGACATGAACTGCATATTTTATTGGCTTTCTCTTTAGCAGGACTTTGAATTTTATAGAATATTCACAAAGTGAGGAAAGCTTCTCCTTGCTCCATCAAATCACCCTCAGTTTGACAAGGCAGTCAGCAAAAGTCTCCTAGACTACGCCTTCTGGACATGAAATTCCCTTTGCATTCACAAACTTGCTGCATCTGTGGTGATTTACATAAGATCTGCTCAGGACTCGGCTTGTTTACATTTTAGCACAAATGGTACGGGGGCCGTCAGATCCCTGCCATTTTCTTTAGTAGTGGATCCATGGGAAAGTTTCCCTTGTTCCAATTAAAAGCTGCTACTAAAGCTTTGCAATAAACTCTAATAAGCTTAGTGATCCATGCAAAAAAGAAAATATGAAAGTAGCAGAAGGATATATTGGGAAGAAGAGTTTCAGAATGAGAGGGCAGTGCACAAGAAAGGGGAAAAGGGTAATTAGAATCACTAAAATTCATTACAATAAATGTCATATCTTAGTGAAAATACAAAGTCCTGTAGACAGTTGAGGATGAGAGCATTAGTACTGCTGCTGGTGTTTATATTATGAAATCAACCTAGTCCATCATGCCCAGCCATATGACGATGATAATTTTTCTCAATCATCTTGTTCTATTAGATCTTGATTTCTCATGAATCAGTATTTTAGAAGCTCCTGGGAAGAATCAGCCACTATTATCTGCTCACATAGAAAGTTTCCAACTCTTTCCAGAGTATGATTCATTAGGCTTATGTGTATCCATTGTTTCTAAAGTATTTGAAATGGGTTAGATGATTTGATAAATTTTTTAGTGGTCATTTTATGTTCCATACACTAAGTAGCAGAAATATTTCTGGTTTTCATTATGAGCTTTCTCTAGTATGTCTTTATGGAGGTCCAGGCAGAGTTATGTTTGGTGTGTTTTATCAAGATTACCTGTAAGTGGTACTGTTGCAAGGAGGGGCTGCTTGTTCATACCAGCCACCTGGCTAGCTTAGCTCTGAAATAACCACACTGAAACTGTATTAATTAAATCACTGCTTGACCCATTAGCTCTAGTTTCTTATTGGTTAACTCTTACATCTTAATTTAAACCATTTCTATTAATCTGTGTATTGCCACATGGCAGTGGCTTACTAGGAAAGATTTAACATGTCTGACTCTGCGACTTCATGGCAACTCCCTGACTCTGCTTTCTTCCTCCCAGAATTCAGTTCTGTCTTCCCTGCCTACCTAAGTTCATCCCTATCAACTAGGCAAAGGCAGTTTCTTTATTCACTAACCAATGAAAGCAATGCATAGACAGAATGATCTCCTACACCATGGTACTGAGCTAATTTTCATGTATTCTAGCTTGCCAAAGTCTCCAAAGTTTACAACACACATTTATTTTTATCATGTTCATTAACATGTGAATCAGTTGTGGTTGGATGTAGATTCATTAGCTGGGCTTGACTTTAGGTCACAGGTTGAGTTTAGACATGATCCATTGTATATACCTCTCTTTGACTATCTAGGGCAAACAATTCTTATGATTAGAACTGGGTCCTGAGTAGGATTATAGTATATAGTATGGACTGTATAGAATTCTATGCCATCAAAAATTAATGTGCAGAAAACTTATTTCTTATGTAGTAGTATTTGGATACAGAGATTTGGAAAGAGTATTAGGTTGTGAGAGTAGAACCTTCCCCAAAAGAGTGGTGCCCTCTTGAGTAGAGACACTAGGAAGATTCTCCTCTCCTCTCTTCTCTTCTCTTCTCTTTTCTTCTCTTCTTTTCTTTTCTCTTCTCTCTTTTTTCTCTTCTCTCCTTTGCTCCCTTCTTTTCATTCATCATTTTATACTCTCTATTCTTGTGCCTCCCTCCTCTCCTCCTTATCTTCCATTTGAATCTTCTTCTTCTCTCCCTTTCCTGTCCCCTCTTTCTGTGACATGTAAGCATGAAAGAAATCAACTTCAAACCAAGAAGAATATCTTGCTAGATACTGCATTTTTCATTACCTTGACCTTGAACTTTCCAACTGCATTAGCTATGAGAAATCTATTACTTGTACGACCAATTCAATGGTATGTTTTCTTTCATTGTAAATAAATGTAGATTTAATAAATAAGTAAGTTTAGAGTCCTATGTCACAAATGACAATATTTTATTGGTCAATCCAAGGCATCATGGCATCACCAACATTATAGGGACAGGAAAGTATACTCTAGCATCAAAGGGAAATCAAAGAGAGTATCACAAGCCTATCACAGGAAAACAAGTGATTTGAAAACATTAGTGAAACAACTGTGTTAGGGTAAAAACATTAGATCAGTGAAAAAGAGAGAAGAGACTATGCAAAATCTCTGATACCCATAAATAATCTTCTATATTTTCTGCACTAACCTTTTTTTATACTGAGAATCCATATGGCACTCCTCCATCTAGATGAAAGAGAATAGATCAAAAGTAGTCCAAGACAAGATGCTGACCCTGCTCCAGCTGGAAATGCTTCTCTCACCTGCTCCTCTCAATTCAGATGCTAATAGAAAATAAGTCTATTAAGCAAAAAGGAAACCAGGTGCCTAATGGAACAAACAGTGCAACTGAAGCAGCCCAGACTGCTGGCAGGATTGTTGCTATTGGTAACACATCTTTCTCTATCTTTGAATCTGCCATACTATAGCCCTTCTTGTCTCTAGTAAATAGCACAATTATCCAGAGTCTCATTAATCAGAACTCTAGAGTTATTAATTTAGTTCATCTGGGATGGAACCCAATACTTTATATTTCAAATAAGTCTCCAGGAGATGGTGATAGGGCTGGATGTGGAACAACTAAGAGTGGACCTTGCAAAGTCTTAAATCTTCCAAAACAAAGACAGTTCATGTCATTTCTGGGATATTGTAATTTCATTCTTTCCTTTGATGTTCTGCCAGTTTTTTTTATAGGATGAGAAAATTCATGAGGCAAAAATGTATGTAGCTGAGCCTGGCATTCTGGGAAGGTGGATGCTAAGGCATCTTTATTACTGACTTATTTCACTACCTTGGGAAAGCTTTGTTCATTTCCATGGATCATGGGTTCCTTCGAAGTATAAAGAAGAAATCCAAGCATTTGACATCAGATTGAATGATTTATTGTTTAGCACATGATCTCCTTCATTCTATGATCATAATTGGGTCTTTATCTGCCTTCCATAACCTTGAGAATGTGAAGATTATTTTTCAGGTAACCTGAGATGGTCACACATTTGATTTGTTTGCTATTCGTTGATTGTTATGTTGAAATTAAGTGTTTTGAAAGAAATACCAAAGAGGTGCTTACATAAAATCTGAAGTGCATACAATGCTGACTACATAATTTTAGAGGACCAGTGCAAGATGAAGTTGTACAATCTCCTTTCCCAAACATCAGGAAAAATCAAAAAGAATATGTACTATAAGTATTGCCTTTTCTGTTCACAATTTCTCTCCTAGTTTGTCATAGTGTTTAGTTGCTCTTCAGTGCTATTCAAAATGTAAACAATAATTATTCTGGTAAATTTTATCATTTAACATTAACAGTTTTAAATATAAATATGTCTGCCAAACATTGTGTAGGACACAGAAGAAAGTGACTGACAAACTGCTGGTATAGGTGGAAATGTCTTTGAAATTTCCTGCTTCATGGAAAAGCCTGCTGGACTATGGGCCTGTAGGCTGAAGATGGATGAATTTTGTGTGACTGTTCAGGCAGCTAGATGTCTCTGTCAATTCTAGAGCTTTGGAAGTTCCTTCAAAGCACTTCCTGTTTACTTAGGTAATATTATATCCTTCTGGAATCTTTGATGGAGTTGAAGAGTAGATGGTAATAATTTGGTTTTCTTTAGTTATGATAAAAGATAAAATAGATATAAATATTGTAACTATAATTCTTGCTTGATACTTGTCTTGTTATATATAATTTTATTATGTTACAGTTAAAACCTTCCTTTTTATTTAAACATAAAAGGGGAGGTGATGTAGAATTCCCCTCAGTATGTTGTGAATACCATTGGTTAATAAAGAAACTGTTTCACCCAGTGGCTTAGCAGAATAGAGCTAGGAGGGGAAAACTAAACTGAATGCTGGGAGAAAGAAGGCAGAGTCAGGAGAAGCCATGTAGCCCCACTGGAAACAGATGCCGGAACTTTATCTGGTAAGACACAGCCTCATGCCAATACACAGATTAATGTAGATGGGTTAATTTAGGATATGAGTTGGCAAAAATATGCTTAAGGTATTGACCAAATAGTATTGCAAATAATATGGTTTCTGTGTAATTATTTCAGGGCTGAGTGGCCGGGAACTAACTAGTGGCCTTCTACAACTATAGGCTTTTATATGATCAGATGACAAGGAATTCTATACATGCATGTTACATATATCTCCTATGCTTAAAAGATGTGGTCTATTTTCTTATTGAAAGTTATTCACAAAACACAAGTTCAAAGATAATATTGTTACAAATCTTAAATTATCATTTCTTAAGAAGTATTTCATCAGTTAAGAGCCCTGGCTACTCTTTTTTAGGATGTGGGTTCAGTTCCCAGGACCTACATGAAAGCTCATAAGTCTCTCTAATTCCAATTAGAGGGTGCCTGGTTCACTCCTTCAGCCTATGCTGGCACCAGGAATGGAGGTACACAGGCAAACATACAAAACACGCATACACACAAAATTAAAAAATTAAATATAAAAAAGAATTATAAGACAACAAAAACTGTATTTTTAAGAGTGTGCACTTAAAGAGAGGAGACAGAGTTATGACTGCGTGGCTACGAACAGTTCTTGTGTAAGTATAAAAAGCTAAGTTCAAAACCCTGACATCCATGAAAATATTCAGTCATGGCCATTGTATATATACTAAACCCAGCATTGTAAGGCTTTAACAGGTTAATCCTAGGAACTTGCTGGAAAACCAGCCTAATAGAAAGTGTGAGCTTCTTTTTCAGTGATAGATCTTGTCTCAAAGATATGAGGTTGAAAGTCATAGAGAAAGACATCCAACGTCCCCTTACAGTTTTTATGTGCACACATGGCTGCAGATACCTGCACACTCACATGTGTGTGGCAGATACAAAAATACAATATACACACACTCAGTCACACACACACACACACGCATCCAAAAACAACAAAATAAAATGAATATGTGGGTGTCTTCTGAGTCAAGAACTGTGGGGATGTGGTACTTGGTAGTGTCTTCTGTGTCAGGAACTCTGTGAATGCAATACTTGGTAGTCATTATCTTTATTGCTGTTTCTGTTGACTCATTGCTTGGTACAGGCAGTGTCTGCTATTTTTTTTCCATTGGAATATTATTTTGTGGTCTTTTCCATAATATCTCTAATAGAAAAAATTGGTAAATGCTATCTAAACTCAAGGAGAGGGCACTCAAGCTCCATTGCATGGAGGTAGAATTCTCAATAGCAAACGAACAAATTATGTATATATGTTAAAATCACTACTGTAGTTAATATGCATTTTGGGGTAGTTCATGGTTTTTTGATATGTAAGGGTCAGTCTGGGAGTGTAAAAACCCCTCCCTTGCCACTAGTTTTACAATATGGCAACTGGCAAATGCATTACAAAAGTTGTAAAACTGACATAAATATAATTTTAAGATCAAGGGACCACAAAACCCTCCCCAGGCTGCGAATGTACAACTCTTGCCAATAAAAGTATTTAGGTCTCTGGCTCTATCTGATCCATGAGGAGAATGACCTGCTATCAGGTACTGCACAGTCCTACTTTCCTTAGACAGATCTGTTCCTTCAGTGGTTTTGGGAAGCCTGTTGGGAAGTGGACTTCTATTCATAGCCTTCCCCACATGTGGATGGCTGGAAATAAGCAATTATCTGGCCATGGTGCAGGATCTCCAGGCCCCATCATCGCCATGGCATGCACAGCATCTCTGCCCGCACACAATTCCCTTCACTTGGCAGATGCTATAGGCAGAAGACGCTGAGTGCAGGCGAATTATTTCCACTACTTCCTGGTAATTTCAGTACTGCATTCATCCAAGGCTCTCAAAACTCTTAATCAACAGGAATATGCTAACCTGAGACTGGGTCATAAAGGGACAGCCTGGAGATCCAGAGAGATTGGTGACAGCTGCTGCCCTCTCTCTGGAGAGGATAAGTGTAGCTATCATCATGCTTGGTGACAGGAGGAGGGATGAGCAGGTCTTTTAAGGTCTTTTCCAATCTGGGAAGTCTATGAATATCGCTACCAGCTGAGAGCGATTCTCCATGCTTTATTCATCATGAAAATGACGCAAATCTAGAGAAGCAGCTTTCTCAGAGGTAGGTGGCCACTAAACCAGGCATCCAGACACTTAGCACTATGCAAACACTTGCTGAGGAAAGTCCTTGAATTTTTAAAAAGAACATTTCAGGTAAAGATAGAAGAAACATGGCATATTTAGTAATGCATGGAAATAGAGGCTGACGTGTTTTAAGTTCAACAGCAGTGAGCTATGGTTGCCTAGAAAAGCTATTGTAATTCTGTCTTTATTAATGGAAGTAAAATGCCTTAGGTGTAGAATGACATCAGTTCTGTCTACTTTGTGGTAATCAAACCTTACCTGGGTAATACTATTGATCTTGGAATATTTGGATTTTCTGGAAATAGTGAATAATTTCAAAGACAAGTTAAACAAGATAGGGAAATACCTTGGAATCTTGCAAATGTGAAAACAATTTGAAAAGACGAGTCACATGAAGCTGGAAAAACTAGCGGGGCTTCCTTGATATGGGGGTAAAATAAAGTACAAAATGGAGTTCCTAGAGGTTAAGTACAAGTTCTAGTGAGCTAGAGGGACATGACTTTTGTTTCAGAAGTAAGCAAGAAAAATCTTTTTCAGTTTCCAGAGCTCAGCAAGGATAGTACAGTAGGTTTTGCCAATGCCTGATCTCTGGAGGCCTTAGATTATGCATATCAAGATGCTAGAATAGATGTTGCAATAGCAGGTGGTCTTTTCTAGCTAGAACATCTCTGTGGCACTGATAAATGGGTTGTGTATGTTATCTCTAAACACAAGATAATTGCAATCAAGATCTTATAAATGTTGCCTTGTTTTAAAAAGTTTTCAAGTATATAGCAAAATAGAATACAGTTTTACAACCACAATCAAGATGTTATAATAGAAAACTTCCATATGAAGGCACGTGTTCAAATTGAGTTCACACACCACACAACTCACCTCTTTGATGTGTACAATTCAATGATCTTTGGTTTAGTTATAAATCTCTGAAACTGTCATAGAAATTAGTTCTATGATATTTAACACATTACATCCAAAAAACCATGCCAATTTTCAATTACTCTGCTGAATGATATATCATATGAATATACAGAATAAGTATCCATATACAGCTGTCAGATACAAGTGTGTCTACTTTTGTACCACTACAAATAATATTAATAATGTACATTTGTGTATAATATTTTGGTCATATTTTCACCTGCATTTTGTTTATGTACAAGAGAGGAATTTCTTTATCCCATGATGATATTGTGAGTTTTTGCTTGTGTGTTTTGCTTTTGTTTTGGGCCTTGTTTCTGGTTTTACTAGTAAGGTTCAAGCCCAGGACCTTATTCTTACTAGGTAAGTTGTGCTACTGAGTTACACCCTCCAGATTCTATGTTTATCCTTTTGAGGAAGTACCATTGACATTTTACTGATAATTACTTTACAGCATGTATGCCCATTTATTTAGTAACATCTTTTAAAGTATGATTTTGTAGTATCAAGCTGAAGGAGTTTACAGTTTCAATACTTTAGTACCTGTTGTTCCTCTAGGATTAGATGCTCACCCCTTTACTTTTTGTTGTAAAATTTTCATGCAGTGGAATGTGACAGTCTTGATGTATGTGCTGAGAACTGACAAGTGCGCTGAGCTACACAATCCACACACTTCTAAAGATAAAGAATGTCCATATTATCCCAGGTTACCTTATCATACCTATTTTTACTTAATTGCTGGGTTCACCCAGTCCCCAGATACACCTATTTTTTTCTAAAGCTCTTATCCTGATTGTAAAATTTACACTATACAATTACCTAAAATTATCAATAAGATATCACAGCAAAAGTAAGATTTTTTCCACTAAGTTTAGAGTTGTAAATTATCCTTGCTTCATCCTTTTATAAAACACTACATAGTATTCCATTGTGTGTATTATATTGATCTATGTGCTACTCATCTGATGGACATTGAGATCAGTTCAGTTTTATAGTAATTTCCCCATGATAAATTATGAGCTTACCTTTGTGAGTGTATTTGTGTGTTTGCCTATGTGCTTCTCTGTCTTTGTGTGTATACATGCCCTTGTGGATGTATTCAAAGGTCAGAGGTGGGTGTTGGGTATTTTTCTCAATTAATTGGTTTCCCCTAAATCTCTCCCTCCCTCTCTCTCTCTCTCTCTCTCTCTCTCTCTCTCTCTCTCTGGGTGGATGTAAATTTGTGTGTTTGTGTGTGTGTGTGTGTGTGTCTATGTGTGTGTGTGTCTGTGTGTGTGTGTGTGTCTGTGTGTGGCTGCCTAGCAAGCCCCAGAAATCTTTCTAATCTTTATGTATCCCATCCAGTCCTTAACACTGGGACTATGGGTATACACAACCACACTCAGATTTCACATGGATAATGAAGATCCAGACACAGGTCCTCATGCATGCATAGCAAGCATTCTCACACATAAAACCATCTCCTCATCTCTTCTAATTAATTTCATGACTGTGCATTTTTTTGGTTCCTAGGTTAGGTATATAGGTGTCTTTCTTGGAATCTGTCAGAAATTGCTCTCATGGCAGTTGTGCCATCTTATACTCTATCAAATGTAAGAGGTACATTTTCCTTCATTTTTGCAAATTTCTAATGACATTGAACATTTTATTCAAAGTGATCAGTGATTTGTATGTGAGGGGTAAGTGTGTGCGAAGACCTGAGATTGATGTAAGGGATTCTCATCAGTCACTCTTTATCTGAGTTTTGTTTGCTTATTTATTTTTGTTTGTTGTTGTTTGAGACAGTGTTCCTCATTGAACCTGGGGCTAACATATTCAGTTAAATTGACTCTCTAGTTGATTTGTAAGATCACTCCACTACACAGTTTTGGGCTTGAAGTCACGTGATAATTCTCATTACTTTTTACATGTGTTCTGGGCATCCATGCCTGCGTGGCAGTCTCTTCACAGACTCTGCTATCTCTCTAACACTGATATTTGTCTTACTATTTATTGCATTGTTTGCTTTTGGTTTTCTGTGAAAGGAATAATTTATATGTTTGGATAAGGGATAAGAAATAATTTATATGCTTTGATAAGGGTCCTTTACTGAGCCAGAGTGTTCTGTTTAAGTTCCAGGGTGTTTTGTAGATGTACCCAATGGGACTGAGCTCCGCAACTCTGTATTTTGATTGGTTGTGGTTTTCTATAAAGGTCTCTGTTTCAAAAAGAAGTTTCCTTGATGTGACAATTGACAGGAGTTTATTGAGGAGTGATATAGGAAGAAGACTGTATTTATCTGTGAATAAAAGGACAATATTTATAGATTGTTTCAAAAGATGGACAAAAAAATTAAAAGCGATTGTGTCTCCTAGTAATATTAGAAGCCATACATATAAAATTTCACCAACATGACTGCCCAAATGTGAGCTGAACAAGGATGACAAAGTGAGATTGCCAAACTGAACAGAGAAAATTCCATGAAACTTCCATCTTACACAAAGAACAAGTAACCAATGAATGCTAGGAATGGAAGAACTGACCTTCCCCAGGAAAGAGCACATGATTTGGTTGTACAATGTCAAAAGGTCACCCTATAGAATATATATATACGTTTAGTATAGAGTGAACAGGCTGTATTTATTAATTCAAATGTCTATATGTGTACATATATTAATACAGTAACAACCAGTCAAACAGAGGGCACTAATCTGAAAAATATCAAGGAGGGGTGGATGTGAGTTGTGAAAGAAGGAAAGGTAAGGAATAGATATTTTAATTATAAACTCAAAGACAAAAAGGAGTCATTTATTGAACGGTTTCTCATAGTCTATGTCACATTCGACACCAAATTTGAGAAAAAAATTAATTTGGAAGAAGTCTTATAATCATGCTTTTTATTCCACAGTTATGCTCTAATGACTGTTTCAGAAATTTGTTTATGCTCAATCACAAAAATAATTGCGTATAGTTATTTCGAAGAAGTTTTACATTTTTTGCTTGCATGTTTTACTCAATGAACCATCTCAAATGTATTTTCTTAAAATACAGGATTTCTCTGATACTTTTGCTAAAATTTAAGCAAATTACACTGTAATTATTGTGCTATTTCTAGATTCCAAATTGTATTAATCTATTGGTCAATTCTATTCCTAATATACAAGGGTCTTGATAATTTAATCCCATTCATTTTCTCTTTTGTTTCTCTGGGCAGAGTTCATTCACATATATTGGTAAATATTTTCATATTTTGTAAGTTGATGTAATTGTAAAACCAATTTCTTTTGATTTCATTTTCTGTATTGTGCACTGTTGTATGCATAATACACTTTATTTGATTTTGTTTTTCAAGACAGGGTTTCTCTGTGACTTTGGAGCCTGTTCTGGAACTAGCTCTTATAGACCAGGCTGGCCTCGAACTCACAGAGATCCATCTGCCTTTGCCTCTTGAATGCTAGGTTTAAAGGCATGTGCCACCAATGCCAGGCCACATAATATACCTTCTATAAATAATGTTATGTGTATAGAAACTGGCAGAAGCATAAGCATTCATCTCCATGAGTTTTTATATCATATAATCAGTTTAGTCATCTTGTTCTTGTAGACTAGTTTGAGATTTACAGAAACATTTGAGAAGCTAGCAAGATTTCTCATATGCTCCTTACCTCCCACTCGATGCACACATACACATACACACACATACAGAGAGAGAGATAGAGAGAGAGAGAATCTCTCTCATGATCAGCATCCAGGATCAGTGGTGTGGGAGGTCCTTCTGTCTATGTGTTGCTTTTATTGGTTAATGAATAAAGAAGCTGTCCTGGCCTGTTGATAGGACAGAACTTAGGTAGGCATGGCAAACTTGACTGAATGCTGGGAGAAGGAAGGTGAAGAAGCTTCTCTTCCATGGAGCTGGAGACAGACACACTGAAACTTTGCTGGTAGGCCACAACCTCGTGGTGATGCACAGATTAATGGAGGTGGGTTAAATTAAAAAGTAAATGTTAGCCAATAAGAGCAAGAGCTAGTTGTCCAAGCAGTGATTTGAATAATACAGTTTCTGTGTGATTATTTTGGGGCTGAGTAGCCAGAACCGAACAAGTGACTCCATGCAACAGATTGGCACCAATGTGGCTAACTAAAATCCACTTAAAACCTGAGAAAGCTTAAAAAGTAATTTTAGACACAAAAGAACAGAGTTAAGCACAACTTCTTAGTAGTCAGCATTTTGCTGGCAGCGTGCCACAGCTCCTTTAAGAGAGATTTTCCTGATTCAGCCATAGCAGGAAAAAAGCTGTTCCATTTTCAAATACCAGCTCTTTGGACTATGTTGCCAGTACGAACTCTTACTGTTCCAGGAGACTGAATATTTGAATGGGGTTTGTGAGCAACATGTTACGGCTTGCTTGATGGCAACTTGCACCAGCTCTGTGCCTGGAAGTGGGGCTGTGTGTGTGACTCACAGGTATGAGCAGTTTTGCTATGTTGGACTGGGTGGGGAAGTATGAAGTACTGTATTTATCATAGTAATGGCTCAGTTTAAGTTTTAGACTGGGAAGACAAGCAGAAAGTACCATATAGACCCTAGTAAGGCCATAGCTTAAGTATTTAAAAAGCTCTTAGCATTTTAAGAAGCTCTCCTAGACAGTAAGGAATTACAGATGCACAATAGGACAGATTCAGACATAAAACACCTCTAAATGGGTCACAGTATTGGATAAATGTATGTAGGCTTTTTTAAAGTTAATACTTTAAAAAAAGGTAAAGTCCTTAAATAGACAGAGTAAAAGGAGTAAAGAGAAATAGCCATGTAAAAATGAAAAATTCAAAGAGATTCTGGATTATGTATATTGTGTTATCTTTGAATTTTTTTGACTGCAAATGAGCTAAGTACAGAGAGACATTTCATTGTCTGGGCTACTAAGCTAAACCAGCATGTATGTTATAAATGTATCATGACTTCAAAATTTGGGTCTAATAATACGTTGCTTCGGAAAAGAGGTTCTTCTCTTGTTTCTACAGAGGATGAGAACCTGTGGATTGCTTCCAGACTGCTGTGGCTTGATGGAATAAGACCCCCTGAAGGTCACCGTGCATACCCCCTAAAATTACTATACCCAACAATCAGCAGGAAGCAGTATAGAGAAAACTGAGCTCATATTCCCAAATATTGTCTATAAATATTTGTTTACATTTAAAGGGGGATATGCTATAGAGATTTGCATTGATATGGATCTTGGTTTATTTATGCAAATTTAAGATCAATTTTGTTATATGTATATTTCTGCTCTTGATTAAGGTATTATGATTGTGTAGTTTATTTTAAAATAAAATGTGTAATTAAGAAATATAGGTTAATAGTCATTTATAATAATCATGCTTGTAGTCATGTTAGTTAGACTTTCTAGATATACAGAGATGTATTTCAGATAAATAGGTATTCTTCAAATCTTTCAGAGACCTTCAGAATATGGCATTTTAAATGCTTAAGAACTTAAGACTTTTCATGTGAGTGAAACATGTCTGCTTTTGGCAGCACAAGCTACTTAAAGAGGAAGATGGGCATCAAAGACTCTCCTTATGGAGTTAGTTAGCCATTTGAGGCAAGAAACTGCTCTTGCCTGGACTGCTTGATAAACTGGACATGCAGGATCTATGGCAAAGTTACTGCCAAATTTGCCTAAAGTTGAGACGATCCTTCAGAGTTCCTGCTTCATGAAAGAGTCTGCTAGACATTCTGCAGGACACACAAAAAATGTGATGGATAAGCTGCCAGTTTAGGTGGAACTGTCTTTGATATTTCCTGCTTTGTAAAAATGTCTGCTGGATACTATGGGCATGTAGGCTAAAGATGGATGCCCCAACAGTACAGAAAAACTTTGGGTAACTGTCCAGGTAGTCAGATATTTCTGTCAATACTAGAGTTTTGAAAGTTGCTTCCTGTTTACTTAGGAAATATTATATCCTTCTGGAGTCTTTGATGGAGTTGAAGAATTTATAGTTATAGTTAAAGTTTTCTTTAGTTATGATAAAAGATAAAGTAGATATAAATATTATAACTATAAGTCTTGCTTGATAACTGTTTTGTTATATGTAAATTTACTATGTTAAAGATAAAACCTTCCTTTTTGTTTAAACAGAGAAAAGTAAATGGTTTGGGAGGTTCTTCTGTCTATGTGTTGCTTTTATTGGTGAATGAATAGAGAAACTGCCTTGGACTGTTGATAGGGCAGAATTTAGGTAGGTGGGGAAAACTGAACTGGATGCTGGGAGAGGAAAGGCAAAGAGGAAAAGCCCTAGAGCCACTGGAGACAAACATCCTGAAACTTTGCTGGTAGGCTACTACTTCGTGGTGATACACAGATGAATGGAGATGGGTTAAATTAAGATATAAGAGTTAGCCAGTAAGAAGCTAGAGATAATGGGCCAAGCAGTGATTTAAATAACTCAGTTTCTCTGTGATTATTTCAGGGCTGAGCAGCCAGGAACTGAACAAGCAGCTCCTTGAAACAGATCAGAATGGAAGACCCCTGTGTCAATTGACAAGATTTTACTGAGAGATCAGCATAAGCCACATTGTGGAGTGTAGTGATATTTTATTCATATTTTAATAAATAAAACTTGCCTGAAGATCTCAGAAGAGGTGGTCCTCAGAGTGCCTATACTGTACTGTGTATCTACCAAACTTCAGGTTCTACCCTCTAGTAAGTTCCTGTCTCTTCCCCTCTATATTCCTCTCTGCCCAGCCATATCACTTCTGTCTCCACCTCCCTAGTGCTGGGATTAAAGGTGTGTGAGTCCCAAATACTGGAATTAAGGTGTGAGCCACCACCACCTGAATCTGTTTCTTGATTTATCTTGTGTAGCCTAGGGTAGCATTAAACTCACAGGGACCCATTGGCCTCTGTCTCCCAAGTCCAGGGACTAAAGGTGTGTGCCACTACTCTCTGGTGATTAGTGGCTTAGCTTTGCATTCTGATCTTCAGAAAAGCGTTATTTGTTAAAATACAAATAAATTATCACCACAGTGGTGTCTGTGTTAAAGTTCACATTTGCTTTTTTACATTTTAAGAGTTTTTGTAAGTGTATATAAGGACATAACTCACTGTTACAATGCCATACAGCACATTTTCATTTCCCTAAATTCTGTATGTTCTGTCCATCATTTATCTTACCTTTCAATGCTGTATTCACTGATCTTTCCATTTCAGAGTTTTGCAGTTTCCAGAATATCTACTAGAGAGAAACAGTGGTATGGGACAATTCTGTGGGACAATTCTGTATTCTGTCAATTATGTTTTATATAAATGCTGATTGGCCAGTAGCCAGGCAGGAAGTATAGGCGGGACAACCAGACAGGAAGTAGAGGCACACAATGATCAGGAGAATTCTGGGAAGGAGGAAGCTGATTCCTCCCCAGTCCTGTCCAGACACCAAAGAAGGAAGATGTGACCTGCCCTGCTGAAAAAGGTACTGAGCCATGTGGCTAACATATACTAAAATAATGGGCTAATATAAGTTATAAGAGTTAACAAGAAGCCTGAGCTAATAGGCCAATGAGCTTATAACTTCTGTAGACCTCTGTGTGATTTCTTTAGGATTTAATGGGGCAAAAAGGCTGTGGGACCTGGTGGGAGCACAGAAACCAGGCAGGACAGAAACACCCCCAAAAAGGCCCTCATGTTACAAAAGTGTATGTAGCCACCTCAAATGCCTTCTTTCACTTAGTAATATGCATTTATATTTCTTTCATGCCCTTTCAAGGCTCAATGATTTGTTTTGTTTCAGCTCTGTGCAAGCTCCATTGGCCAAGTGTATCAGAGTTTATTTACCTATTTACCTGCTGAAAAATGGCTTGGTTGCTCTGATGTTTTGAAACTATGAAAGAAACTACTCTAAACGTTCATCTACTAATTTAGTGTTGACACAATTTTGAGCTATTTTAGGGAAATACCAAATTCTGGTTCCTAGAGTGCTTGTTAAGTTTGCATGAAATCATCAAATTCCTAAGGTGACAATCATTTTACAGTCCCACCATCAACGAACAAGAATGCATTCTTCTCCACTTCCTTATTAGGATTTTATACTAGTGATGTGGATTTTTGCTTATTTTTATACACATGTAGTGATTACAACTGTTATTTTAGATAATAAATTCTATTTGGTAACCTTGTCAAATTTGCTTGTTATTTGTTAATAACTTCATAGTTTCCTTGTGATTTTCTTTGCATAAAACATAATGTCATCTTCTCAGATATGAATTAACTTCTTCCTTTCTTATCATTGCATCTCTTAGTTATTTTTGCATCTAGTTAGGGTTTCCAGAGCAGTGTTGAAGAGAAGCAGTGGGAATGCAAACCCTTGCACTGGACTTGTTATGTACAAAATGGCACAATGAAGAAGATACAATATGTATATTTCTCAGATGATCTTATTAAGTTAAAAATATCATGTTTGATTTACTATTCTTTGGTAAATGATTCTAATGTCTATGTATACATGGGAAACTGGTCAATACTTTTTTTTTCTTTTTTGAAGATACAGTTCTGCTCCCCTTTCTTTTTTAAATTTTGTTTATTTATTTGACATACCAACTACTGCTTCCCCTTTCTCCTCTTCTCCTGTTCTCTTCCCCCACCTCCCTTCTAACCCCCCAATCTACTTCTTCATTGCCATTAAGAAGGGGTAAGGCCTCCCATGATAGTCAACAAAGCAAAGCATATCAAATTGTGGCAGGACCAAAACTCTTCACCCTTGCATCAAGGCTGGGCATGGTGTCCCACCATAGGGAATACGTTCCTAAGAGCCAGCTCATGTGTCAGGGCCAGATCCTGGTCCCACTGCTATGGGCCCCACAAACAAACCAAGCTACACTGCTGTCACCTGTATGCAGACTTCAGTCCCATGCTGGCTCCCTAGTTGCTTGTCCAGAGTCTGTGAGCTCCCACAAGCTCAGGTCAGCTGTTTCTGTGGGTTCCCTTGTCATGATCTTGAACCCCTTTGCTGATAGTTCCCTCCTCTCTCTCTTCAACTGGACTCCTGGGGCTTGGCCCAGTGCTTGACTGTGGATCTCTGCATCAGCTTCCAGCAGTTACTGGATGAAGGTTTGTGTTTCTGTCTCTGTGTTTCCCCTCTGTTTAAACAGACTACTTGACATATGCACTGACTATGTATGTATCAGTGGTCAAAGGAACTTGGGTATATCCCTAGCACAATTTGTGGCTCTTCTCCAGTCTTCTTTATGACCTTCCTAGGCCAGCAGTTTCCCCACAACAATCTTTGGTGTGTTTGTGTGTGTGTGTGTGTGTGTGTGTGTGTGTGTGTGTGTGTGTGTGTGTGTAGAAGATGGTGGGAGGGACTTCATTTTAACCTTTTTGAAGGACACCATAATTATAAATTATCATCCCAATAAAAGACAGAACAGGGAAAACACCTTTTGCATTCTGACTTCCTTCTGAAATTTCCCTCATTTTATTCACTCTCCAGGACTTTTCCTGTTTTATAAATATTGAAATAGTACCATTTTTGTTTAGGACTTATCTGGGAGATTTTTTTTAAAGTTTGAGTGTTATAAGGATAATCTGAAACAGAAGCAAAATGAGGACAGATCTGTAATAGTGTGTATTAAGTCATAATTCCATGCTAAATACAACTACAGTATTTATTCAATGAAATGGTAGATGAGGATAATATCAAAAGAGTTTCAAAATCTTATTGAAAATGTAATACTGTATGAAGTGACATTTTTAGTTGATGTAGAAATGATGAATTATTCAGTAAATAGTATTTGCAAAAGCTTTCTATGGTGAAAAAATTTTAAATTCTAGGATTGAAGAGCTGAATTTATTGGTAAGTGATCTTTCTGCTCTTGTAGAGGATCTAGGTTCAGTTCTCAGCATCCATGTGGCAGCTAATGATCAATAATCTGTAACTACAGTTCGAGGGGTATCAGTATTTTCCACTGACACCAATTATGCATGTAATATCTAGACATAGGTTCAGGCAAAACTGTTGTTTACATTTAAAAATTTAAAACCCTATTATCTTCATATTCAAAATTAAGTATTACATCTCTAAAGGGCAAAATACAAGCACAAACATAGTAATTATATAAGAAAGTAGAATATATTTCACAAAAATAAATAGAAATGTAGGAGATTCAAACTTATGTCTGACTCCCTGCTCCTCTGGCGCTTATAAACTTTCATCATACCCTCTTCCTCAATGTTCTCTGATCCCTAAGTTTAGGAGTTGTTTTACAGATGTATCTTTTAGAACTGGGCTCCCCAACTAAGCATGTTGATTAGTTTGGTTTTCTGTAGTAAAAAACTATGTCTGAATTGTGTTTCAACGTTCATTATTTAATTGTGAAGGATGGTGGTCACCAACATGGCTGCCTAAACATATCTTGAATAAGGACAACACAAATGACATTCTAACATGGAAGAGCAAAATCTCAGAACGCCTCAACCAAGACAGAGAAATATAGGAACCAAGGAATGCCAAGAGTAAGAGGAATAATCTTTCTGAAGGAAAGATACTCTGTTGGTTATTCAATACCAAATGATCAGCCCTGAAAAAATATACATACAAGAAACATTATATGGCTAAACAGACTGTAATTATACATAAAGGAATATGAACCTATATATGCAAACATATATGTACATGTGCATATATAACAACAATTGGGGGGAAAAGGACATGAATTGGAGGAACATAAGATGGGAAGCTTTAGAGGGAAGAAAGGCAAGCATAAGGGCCGGAGTTCAAATCTATGTAAATCTAATCATGGTAATGAATATTTGCAACCCCAGTGCTCCTATGGTGAGATGAGAGACACACATTTAGACCACAGATCAGCCATCCATCCTGGTGTGTATAGAAATGAAAACAACTATAGCTTAGAAAGTTGTTTATCTGGAAGTCACAATATTGGTAGATACAGAGAGGGAAAAACTGACTGCCACAAGGACATTTGCTCCACTATGTTCATAGCACTTTATATGTAATAGCCAGAACCTGGAAACAACCTAGATGTTCCTCAACCAAAGAATGTATGAAGAAAATGTGGTATATTTATACAATAGAGTATTATTCAGAAGTAAAAAAAAATGACATCTTGAAATTTTCAGACAAATGAATAGAACTAGAAAAAAAAAACACCCTTAGTGAGGTAACCCAGACCCTGAAAGACAAACACAGCATGTACTCACTCATAAATGGATATTATACATAAAGCAAATGATAACCAGTCTATAATCCCCAACCCCAGAGAGGCAAGATAGCAAAAAGAACCTTAAGAAAAACATACATGGATCCCCTGGGAATAGATAAAAGCTCCTGAGTAAATTGGGACTGCAGAGGGTAGAAAAGGAGGGGTGAGGGGAATAGGGGAGTGAGCAGGAGAACATGAGGGAATAGGATGAAAAAAATAAGTTTAAAAAAGTACCTTTATATGTGTGTGTGTGTTTCTTCAAGTGTATGAATGCATCTAAAATCTAAAGACAAAAGCATTAGAAAAAGATGTAAAAGATAAAAGGTTAAGAAGATGTACAGAGTGTTTACAAATTATTGCCGCACTGAAAACAGCTCATTTGATTAATTAGTCAAAGCTGTAAGCTAGAAAATTTGAAGATGTTAATTAATATATGAAAAATTATTCATCCTCCTTCACAATTAAGTAATGAAGATTGAAACACTATTAAGATACTATTTTTCATTAAGTTAAATAGGCTTTAATAGTACACCCGGCCCTGCTGGGAAGATGATACCTGTTTAAAATGTATAAATTGACCTTAAGCAAATACAATAAGTATTCTTTTGCTTGGTCAACTCCTTCTAGTTGATGACAAAGCAAAAGAATAGCTCATATCTCATCATGAAGAAGGAAAGAAGAAGAACACTCATTGATTTGTAACTCAACACACTGACAATGAGGTTAGTTTGGGTTTTCTATTCCTAGGGAATAATTGATTCCAAACTTACTGGCCTAACAAGCACAAATCTGTTGTGGTTATTTAATTTAGAAATCTGAATGTAGATGCTTCCAGAGCCTTACTCCATTCTTGAAGCTCTAGGATACTATCTTGGCTTTTCTCTTGGTTCAGGACTGACTTCCCCCTCTTCAGAGCCAATAACATGGACTTTTCTGACTCTCTCTCTGTTAATTTCTTGCAAAGGTTTGCCACTCTTATTATGAAGACTTCTTGTTGTATAAGATGACATATATATACAGGATCTCAGAATGTAGATGTGGACCATAATTCTGCCTATCAAAACTTATTTTCCTTCAGATTTGGTAGAATTCTTACCAGAAATGAAATTGTCTGCAAAAATATTTCTTGATTCAGGCTTTAAGAACAACAAAATATGACCCTTCAATAGAGTTAACACTCTTAGACTTTGTGAGATCTAACAATTAAGTTTTGAATTAATTGTTAATATTAAATATACTTATATCTTCTTTCCGTGTCTATTTGCCTCCATTAACCATAGTAACACTTACAACACCACCCACAACCTATAAATTTAGAGAAATAAAATCTTAAAAATGATGATACTATGTGTTGATACAGATTTAGAAAAAATAAATTGTAAACTGTGTAAGATATATTTTGAAAGGCAGTATGGAAGTTGTATTTTATTTTTCACAAAAATGTTAGCACTTCTCAACACGGATATTTCTTTGGTGTTGATTCTGCAGGAAACACTTTCATCAGACAAAGGCAGGCACAGAGACGTTCTGTTCAACACCAGGCTTGGTAAGCACATCTGGAAAACTTCCAGTGATCATTAAATTAGATGTTAAACACAATCTTCCAGATTCACACTCAGGAATATTAGATGTTTAAATAGATGAAGTACACTTTCTAAGACTGCAATAAAAAGGTGACCAACATACAGCAAGCTACAGTCTGAAAGGATGTAAACATCAACAACTGGTTGTCCAATATTAAATGGTAAGGCCTGAAAACATACACATGAATAACAAGCTAAGCAGTATATATATATATATATTCCAGAGATAAGCATTTCTTATCCTCATGTTCAGACAAACTGTTATAAATTCCCCTTTTTTCCAGTCACCAATATCTATTTACACACAGAATCTACACTGTAAGGTCTGTCTTCACTTCATCCACAGCCACATCTTATCAGGGCATGGTTCATAAGAGGCAGAAGCCAGTTTCTAGAACCATGGTCTAAACTACTGTTAGAATCGCAATTTGCCACTCTGTAACCATACATACTCCGTCATGGATTTGCCAAAATTCCTATCATATAATTCAAGTGTACTTCTCAAACCACATGAATTTTGGTCATGTGATTCGTTTGGGCTAAGGAGGTACTTGTGAATAATATACAGCCAGGGAAGAATTGGGCCTGCTTAGTGGGGCATTTCCTCTTGAACATCAGTCTTCCCTAGAGTAATCTTCAAGGAGCTACTGTTCTTACCCAAGTCAGAACTGAGTCACTACAGACAACTTTGCAAGATAAAAGTTCTCAGGTGGCATGAAGATCCATGTGTTAAATAAATGGTTGTTTCTTGTTTTTATTCATTTTTAATTTATTTTCCATGCCAACCAAAGGTTTCCCTCCCTTCTCCCCTCCCCTTCCCTTTTCTACCCCCTATTGATGCCTCTTCTATCTCCATTCAGATTGGTAAGGCCTTCTTCCAATGGAAATCAGCAGAGCATGGCATATTAAGTTGAGACAACAACAAATTTCTCCCACCTACATCAAAGCTGAAAAAAAGCATTCCACCACAGAGAATAGGTTCCAAAGAGCCAGTTCATGCATCAAGGACAGGTCCTGGTTCCAGTGCTAGAGGCAGCACACAACACCAAGCTACACATCTGTCACCCAGGTTTAGAGGGCCTAGGTCAATGCCCGGCTCCCTGGCTTTCAGTCCAGAGTCCATGAATTTCCAAAAGCTCAGGTCAGCTGTCTTTCTGGGTTTCTCTGTCATGATCTTGAACCCTGTTGCTCATAAAATTTCTCCACCCTCTCTTCAGCTGGATTGCCGGAGATGGGCCCAGTGTATGACTGTGGATATCTGCATCTATTTCCATCAGGTACTGGATGAAGGTTCTATGATAACAATTAGGGTAGTTGCTGTGGGAGCACATTCTGCTCCTTCAGCCAAGAGCCTTTAAGATACCACCCCACTTGGGCATGGTCTTTTATAGTTTAAAAAGCAGCAGGAACCATGCACCCTCTCTCTTGCTTCTGGCTCCCATTCCGGCTGCTAGACTCTTCCTGTTTGTGCTCAGAGGACTATTATTTAGGACAGTGATCTGTAAGTTTTCCCCTTAAATAAATAACCATTTATTATCCTAATTCTGAACTGGTGTAGAATTGTTTTATGGCATAAGTGGTACCCAACATTTGGTTTTAGAATCCCCTGGCTCTGCTGCCCGCTGCCAGCTTGGAGTGCCCAGCTTCGAGTGAGCCCTCCCTAAGCAGGCTGAGTTTTCTGTCCTGCCTGGTTCCTACAATCGTTAAGTGCCAAAGAAATCACACAGAGGTCTACATTAGTTATAAATTGATTGGTTCATTAGCTCAGGCTTCTTATTAACTCTTATAACTTATGTTAGCCCATTTTTCTTGCCTATGTTAGCCACATGGTTCGGTACCTTATTCGGCGAGGCAGTCACACCTTGCTTCTTCTGTGGCTGGGTCAGAACTTCAGACTAGGACTTCCTTCTTCCCAGAATTCTACTGTTCTCATTGCTCCACCTCTACTTCCTGTCTGGCTGCCCCACCTATACTTCCTGCCTGGCTACTGGTCAATCAGTGTTTATTTAAAATATAATTGACAGAATACAGACAATTTTCCCACACCAGGTAGTCACCAGTCTGATTATAGAGGAAGGCAAGTTCAGGTATCCTCTCCACTACTGTGAGAAGTCTTATTTGGGGTCATCCTTATGGGTTCCTGGGAATTTCACTGGCACCAAGTTTCTCCCTAACTCTATAATGGTCCCCTCTATCAAGATATCTCATCATTACTCTCCCTCTTCATGCCACCCCCAATTTGACCATACTGATCCCTCATGTTCCCAATCCCCATCCCCTCCACTATACTCCCCCTACTACCAGTTTACCCAGGATATCTCATCTATTTCCCATTCCCACAGAGATCCATGCATCCCTTTTAGGGCCCTCCTTGTTACCTAGCTTCTTTGGGGCTGAGGATTGTAGATTGCTTATCCTTTGCTTTACATCTAAGATCCACTTATGAGTGAATACACACCATGTTTGTCTTTCTGATTCTGGATTACCTGACTTAGGATGATTTTTTCTAGTTACACCCATTTGCCTGCAAATTTCATGATGTCATTGTTTCTGCTTTTCCACTGAGTAATACTCCATTGTATAAATATACTATATTATTTTTATCTGTTCTTCGCTTGAGGAGAATCTAGGTTGTTTCCAGGTTATGGCTATTATGAATAATGCTGCCATGAACATGATTGAGCAAGTGTCTTTGTGGTATATGCTAGGACTGGTATCGTTAGTCTTGAAGTAGATTGATTCCCAATTTTCTGAGAAGCTGCATACTGATTTTCAAAGTAGCTGTCCAAGTTTGCACTCCCATCAGCATTGGAGCAATGAAAGAGTGTTCCCCTTACTAGACAGCCTCTACAAAATAGACTGTTATTAGCATTTTTTATCTTCACCATTCTGATAGGTGCAAGGCGGTACCTCAGAGTCATTTTGGTTTGTACCTCCCAGATAGCTGAAAATATTGAACACTTTTAGTTGTATCTTGGCCATTCGATATTGTTCTGTTGAGAATTCTGTTTAAATCTGTGCTCCCCGTTATTTTATGGGATTATTTGGTATTTTGATGTCTAATTTCTTAAGTTTTTTTTTATATACTTTGGGTATTAGCCCTCTGTCAGATGTTGGGTTGGTAAAGATCTTCTCCCATTCTGTAAGCTGCTTCTTTGTCTTGTTAACAGTGTCCTTTGCTTCATGGAAGTTTTTCAGTTTTAGGAGGTCCCATTTTTTAACTGTAGGTCTCAGTGTCTGTGCTACTGGTGTTATATTCAGAAAGTAGTCACCTGTGCCAATGTATTCAAGGCTACTTCCCACTTTGTCTTCTATCAGTTTCAGTGTAACTGGGTTTATATTGAGCTCTTGGAATCGAGTTTTTTGCAGGGCAATAGATATGAGTTGATTTCTTTTCTTCTACATGCCATCATCCACTTATGCCAGCACTATTTGCTTAAGATGCTTACTTTTTTCCATTGTAAATTTTTGGCTTCTTTTTGAAAAATCAGGTGTTTATATGTATGTGGGTTTATGTCAGGGGTCTTTGATTTGGTTCCACTGATCTATGTGTTTTAATGCCATAAAACCAAGCAGTTTTTATTATTATAGCTCTATTAGGACTTGAAGTCAGGGATGGTGATACCCCCAGACATTCCTTTATTGCACAGGATCACATAAGGTATCCTGGTATTTTGTTTGCTTGTTTGTTTGTTTGTTTGTTCTGTTTTTCTATATGAAGTTGAGTATTGTTCCATGAAGAATTCTGTTGGGATTTTGATGGGGATCACATTAAATCTGTAGATGTTTACTATGTTAATCCTACTGATCCATGAGCATGTGAGATCTTTTCATTTTCTGACCTCTTTCTCATTTTTTTTCTTCAAAGACTTTAAATTCTTGTCATATAAGTCATTCACTTGTTTGGTTAGCGTTGCCTCAATACATTTTATATTATGTGTGGATATTGTAAAGGATGCTGTTTGTCTGATTTCTTTCTCGGCTCATTTATCATTTGTATATAGGAGAGATACTCATTTTTTTTTTAGCTAATCTAGTATCTGGTCATATTACTGAAGGTGTTTATCAGCTGTAGGAGTTCCCTGGTAAAATTTTTGGGGATAATTTAACTTATGCATACTATCATATCATCTGCAAACAGTGAAAGTTTGATGTCTTCCTTCCCAATTTGTATCCCCTTATTCTCCTTTTGCTGCTGTATTACTCTAGTTAGACCCTCAAGTACTATATTGAACAGATATGGAAAGAGTAGACAGCCTTGTCTTGTCCCTGATTTTAGTGGGATCCCTTTGATTTTCTTTCCATTTAATTTGATGTTGACTGTTAACTTGCTGTATATTGTCTTTACTATGTTTAGGTATGTTCCTTGATTCCCAGTTCTCTTCAGAACCTTTATCATGAAGGGATGTTGGACTTTTCAAAGGATTTTCAGCATTTAATGAGATGATCAAGTGTTTTTCTTTTCTTTCAGTTTGTTTATAAGGTGGATTACTTTGACAGATTTACATATGTTAAACCATTCCTGTATTTATGGGATGAAGAATACTTTATCATGGTGGATGATATTTTTGATGTGCTCTTTGATTCCGTTTGCCAGTATTTTGTTAAGTATTTTTGCATCATTGTTCATGAGGGAGATTTGTCTATAATTCTTTTTCTTTGTTGCATCTTTGACTGGTTTGGGTATCAGGGTAACTGTGGCCTCAAAAAAAAGAATTTGGCAATATTCCTTCTGTTTATATTGTGGGAACAATTTGAGGAGTATTGGTATTAACTCTTCTTTGAAATTCTGATAGAATTTTGTGCTAAAATCATCTGGTCCTAGGCTTTTTTTGGTTGAGAGACTGTTAATGACTGTTTCTATTTCATTAGGGGTTATAGGTCTGTTTAAATTGTTTATCCGGTCTTGTTTTAATTTTCGTATGTGGTACCTCTCAAGAATGTTGTCCATTTCTTTTACATTTTCCTATTTTGTAGAATACAGGTTTTTGAAGCGTGACCTAATGATTCTCTGTATTTCCTTCTAGTCTGTTGTTATGTCCCATTTTTTTTTGTTTCTGATTTTGTTAGTTTGAATATTCTCTCTCTGCCTTTCCATTGATTTGGATAAGGGTTTGCTTATCTTGTTGAACAAACTCTGTTTTATTGATTTTTTGTATTGTTCTCCTTGTTTTAATTTCATTGACTTCAGACCTTAGTTTGATTAATTCCTGCTATCTACTCCTCCTGGGTGAGTCTGCTTCTTTTTGTTCTAGGACTTTCAGGTGTGCTGTTCAGTTGCTAGTGTGAGATTTTTCCACTCTCTTTATGTAGGCATGTAATACTGTGAACTTTCCTCTTAGCACTTCTTTCATAGTGTCCCATGAGTTTAGGTACATTGTGCATTCATTTTCACTGAATTCTAGGAAGTTATTAATTTCTTTTCTTCATTTTGTCCTTGACCCAATGGTGATTCAGTTGAGAGCTGTGCAGTTTCCATGAGTTTGTAGGCTTTCTGTAGTTTGTGTTGCTGTTGAACTCTAACTTTAATCTATGGTGGTCCAACAAGATAGAAGGAGTTATTCCGATTTTTTTTTATCTGTTGAGATTTACTTTATGAATGAATTTGTGGTAAGTTTTAGGGAAGATTCCGTGAGGTGCTGTGAAGAAAGCATATTCTTTTGTATTTGGATGAAATGTTTGGTAGATGTCTATTAAGTCCACTTGAGTCATAATATCTGTTAGTTCCCTTGTTTCTCTGTTAAGTTTCTGTCTGGCATATCTGTCCATTGGTGAGATTGAGGTGTTGAAATCTTCCAGTATTAATGTGTGTGATTTGATATGTGATATAAACTTTATTAATGTTTCTTTTACAAATGTGGGTGACCTTGTATTTGAGGCATAGATGTTCAGAAATGAGACTTCATTTTGATGGATTTTTCCTTTGATGAACATGAAATGTGCCTCTCCATTAGTTTTGATTAATTTTAATTTGAATTCTATTTGGTTATATATTAGGATAGCTGTGCTGCTTTGCTTCTTAGGAAAATTTGATTAGAAAATTTTTTCCCAACCCTTTACTCTTTGGTAATGTCTGTCTTTGAAGTAGAGGTGTATTTCTTGTATGCGGGAGGATGAATCCTTTTTAATATATCTATTCTGTAAGCCTGTTTTTTTTATTAGTGAATTAAGTTCATTGATATTAAGAGATGTTATTGACCAGTGATTGTTAATTACTGGTTGTGTTTTTTGTTTGTTTGTTTGTTTTGTTTTGGTGGTGGTGATGGCAGTGTGTGTGTGCTTCCTTTCTTTGTTTGCTGTTTTAAAATTATCTTTTTTTTCTGTGTTTTTGTGGATTTAACTGACTTCCTTGTGTTGGAGTTTTCTTCTGATACTTTCTGTAATGCTGGATTTGTGGCTAGGTACTGTTTAAATCCAGTTTTTTCATAAAATATTTTGTTTTCCTCTATGTTGATTGAAAGCTTTGCTAGGTATAGTAGTATGAACTGGTATCCATGGTCCCTTAGTATCTGTAAAATGTCTTTCAGAGTCTCCATTGAGAAGTCTGATGTAATTCTGATAGGACTGCCTTTATGTTATGTGTTACTTGGCCTTTTTTCTTTGCAGCTCTTAGCATTTCCTTTCTTTATTCTTCATGTTTAGTGTTTTGATTATTACGTAGGTAGGGGACTTTTATTTTGCTTTCGGTATAACCTATTTGGTGTTCTGTAAGCTTCTTGTACTTTTATATGCATGTTCTCCTTTAGGTTGGGAATATTTTCTTCTGTGATTTTGTTTTTTATATTTTTTCTGTGCCTTTGGGCTGGTATTCTCTTTCTTCTATCCTTATTATTCTTCGGTTTGGTCTTTACATGGTGTACCAGATTTTATGGATTTTTTTGTTAAGAATTTATTGAATTAAACATTTTCTTTGACTGGTATATCCATTTCCACTATTGTATCTTCAACTCCTGAAATTCTCTCTCCATCTCTTGTATTCTCCTGCTAATGCTTGTATCTGTAGTTCCTGTTTGCTTCCCCAGATATTCCATTTCTAGAATTCCTTTGGTTTGGGTTTTCTTCATTGTTTCTAGTTCAGTTTCGTATCTCAAATCATTTCCTTCATTGATTATTTTTTCTTTATTATCTTTAAGGGATTTATTAATTTCTTCCAATTATTTGTTTGTCTTTTCCTTGACTTCTTTAAAAGAAGTTTTCATTTCCTCTTTAAGGGTTTCTATCATCATCATGGGGTAATTTTTAAGCTCCTTTTCTTATCTTTGATTTGTATTGGAATGTTCAGGTTTTGCTGTTGTAGGATCACTGGGTAGTGTCATATTGCTATTTTGGTTGTTGAATATATTTTTAACCTGATGTTTACTCATCTTTTCTTCCAACCAGTGTGATTTGTGCCTGTGCTGGTTCTTCCAACTGTTGTGGTTTGCATCTGTGCCTGTGTAGTCTGCTATTTTTCTAATTGGTATGGTCTTTGACCTATCTGCAGGCTGGTGGGAAGTGCACCAGAACAGTGGAGTTCCACCAGAGTTGAGGACAGGTTCCAACTCCCTTGATGGTGCTGAGATGGGTGGAGGAGGGGCACAGAATGTGCTCTGAGGTTCAGTCTGGAGTTTGTGGTAGTCCAGGTGAGAGACAAGTCACTCACCTTACTTTTCAACTGTGTGGACTGTGCCTGTGTTTATGTAGTCTGCTGGAGTTGTGGGGCAGGAATGGCCATGGGGAGGATGTTCATGTGTGGGGGCGGAAAAGTGGGTCTTAGTGGGAGAGAGTACAGTGGGTGGCATGGTTTGGGGCACAGCCTGGAGGCAGGTCTCTCCCCTGCCTGCAGGTTGGTGGGGAATGAATCAGAGCAGAGTTCTACCAAAGCAAATGATTGTTTCTTCATGCTAGTAACAAGTTATGCTTTACCAGCTTGGTATCATTTAGGGAAGCAAAATTACTAAATATACACATGTCCACAGAGAGATACACACTCATTTCACACACTGAATACTTATATAAAAATATCCATTTTGAGTTTTGACCTTATTTTTTGTGAGATTTACATCTCTTTAAAGTTATTGTCTATGCCTTCTGAAGCTCTAAGGGCTGAACGTCAGAAAGAGAAGATAGATGTTATGATATCTACTAACAAGTGTAATCTGGAATTTTCTATAAATGAGCTTACTCATTCTTATTTTTGTTGCCCCGGACATATTGGTAGCCTTCAAAAGCAGTAGGTACTTTGTATGTCACAGAGATAAATGCACACTGTGTCCAGAAATAGAGGATGCAGATAGAGCATGGACACACCTACTGCCTCAACCCAGTGACGTTCGTTAGTAGACCAGCAACAGCATGTGTGAGCTCCTAAGTGGGTGCTTGTACACATTCTAGAAGTGACCAAGGATCTCCCTGGCAGTACAAACTAATTGGAAACATGTAATAAAGGAAATTATTGATGTAGATCAGCCTAGCCGAGAAGACTTATGGAGAAGTCACTGTAGTCACTGATAATCCCATTTAATACACAGAATCTTCATAGAGTATATTGTACCTGACCAGATGATAATTGTTAGAACTGGAATACAAATTTGGCCTTCAGAACTTAGTTCCTATTTTTAAAAAAGATGTATGTGTGTGTATGTATGTATAATTTAATATATCTAGTTTTCAAGTATATATACATTCATACACACACACACACACACACACACACACACACACACACACACACATTTTGTGTCATATTTACCTGTGACAGCTTTTGCTATCGTGGAGCAACTCATCATGATGGGGATCAAAGAATGATAGTGAGAGTCCTAAAAGTTTTTAGAAAATAATATGTAGGCTTGTTGTGGGCTATTTAATTGCACAGTGACAATCCAAGACTGTTAATAAAGCTAAACTTTAATCAGGGGCAGAGCCAGCAACTAACTGACTGGAATTGGCTATAGCAAAGCCAAGAATTTGGATAGAGAAGATGAAAAGGAAGGAAAGGGTGGAAGCAGAGTCTGATGCTTGTTTTTGGTTTGGGGGCGAGCGAAGAGAAGGTCTCTTCTTTGATCTCCAGCCAAAAAGCAAGATCAGCTAGTTTCTTCTTGGCTGCTCTGCTCTATCAGGTTTTCACCCCACATCTGATTTCTGAGTCTTTTCTGGTAAAGAGAATAATGGAGACTTAGTTGAAATCTACACATCACAGCAAGGGAAGAACCAGGGCTGTGGAATCAGAGACACTGCAGGTCACAGCCTGCATGCCCAAGAAGGTGCTGACTGGGCCACTGTGGGGCCACAAATGATAACTGAAATATCAATAGATTCATGTACAGCCATTGACAGAAAGACATCTTAGGTTGATCAAAGAAGTCAGGTGTCTAGGGGTTTCCTGACGTCATGAGGTTCTTGAAAAAAGAGAAACATAAAGGAAGAGCATAGCTGCTGTTACTGTGCAAGTGTTTCGTAATTATGGGATCGTTTTGACATCTGATAAAACTTGTGAAGCCTGCGATTATAGGAAAGTAACCTATGGAAGGAAAGAAGTAGGTAGGAGTCGGAACAGGCCCAAAGACATTACCAGGGAGTGCAGAAGAAGGGAAATCACAGGGAAATGGACAAATACTGTACTATGGTCACATTGCACTATCTAGCTTCTCTGTGAATTTTTTTATAAGGACCTGTGAACATGGTTGAGGGATTCTACCATTTTGCTAAGAGACAGAGACACACAGAGGGGAAAAAGTTAATGATCTGGGTGAAAGATGAGGATCTAGCTTAGAAATACTATTGATTAGTACAAGACAGGAAGAAAGAACTTATACTAACCCGTGTGATGTGCTAAGGCCAGATAGATCTTTGATGTTCTAGTTACCAGTCAATAGTTGACTGATGCACTCGTAACAAGTGGTAGTCACTTGAAACACACCTATGAAGGAATGAACATGTATCATAGCCTTGGTACAAGATCCTTTCAATATAATATTTCCAACATAAATCACCAGCTCTGTCATTATTTTATAAAATACTTATAATTTTAACAAATATTGTGGAGACAATGCCCTTTATCATTAATGTCAGAATAATGATAAATATCAGAAAATGATAAACATTTCCAATGTTTCAGTAAAATGTGAAAGCATATATGGCAGAAATGCAATACTGTATCTGGTTCATAAACACATAAAGATAACAGAAGTATATTTTCTGTTTTACTGATTAGAACTTCAAGCCAGGTACATGACTATAATCAAGAGTTAGTCATCAAAATAGGAGCATCAAGCAAAATGTAGAATCACAAAAAACACTAGGGCAGAAGGGGAAGGAAAACCTGAGAGATAAGTTGCTCTTGAAGTTCCTTAGGGTTAATCAAGGACTTGTGTAAATTCCCAGCTGTCAATTACCCTTCAGGACAGGCTGACCCCAGAGACATGGGTGGGTTTCTGAGCAGACAAGTCTGTACAGGTTCCTCACACACGGGAACTGTCTGTCTCCGAGAGCAAGGGCCCAAGGGAAGGCGGTGATTGAGTGCAGGTTGGTGCAGCGGGGCTGGGAGGAGAGAGCACTTAATTCTGCCCGATGATTCACAGCCATTAAAAGACTTCCCGTTTCTGCAAAATTTTTAGTTTAATAGGCAAACAACTTGGAGTAAGAACTCACTAGTAATGGAACTGATGGGATAAATGTTGAAGGAAGGGAATGCATGGTTTTGGTATGGAAATAGGACAAAAAATTCTCTTTATCTCTTCCATAAATGAAAACTATAGAAAATCACTGAGCAGTTGGGACAAAATGTTCTGAAGGTTTCAGGAAGACAGAGAGATGTATAGTCATCATGATTTAAGGGGATCTGAGTGGCTACATTGGCCAGCAACTTTTCACCAGAATGCTGCGCAGTGAAAGAGAGAATTACAAGGAGGGAAGATATCTCACCAACATGGGTTAACTAAGAAAGAAAATTTCAGTGTCTAGGCTGTCACTAGTCTTTGTCTCATAGTTGACAGGAAACTCCTGGATATGTGATATACAATCAGTAACTAGGAAAATGCAAAGCACTTGGTGTCTCTTCCAAAAATACCTAAAGAAGTATCCGGGGGAGCCTTTGGAACATCCTCTTGGAAGCCTGCTACCTTTCCTTTCAGTATAGTGTCTGGAATTTGGGCCTTACTGTCTCGTGTTTGACCCGCAGTCCCTATCTCCTCCCAAGCCTTGGCTTGCCTCAGCAAACTCCACCCATTCCCAATCTAATTTCTGTTAGCTGTACTCAGACTGGAGCCTTAATATCCAGGAGGAAAGCCAAGAGAAAGTTAGGTGATTCAGGTAAAACAGTGAGGTATGAAGTTAAAAGTAGACCACATAAGTTGACAAAAAGTAGGAGGAATGTGATATCAGAGATGATCCAGGCCATAGATTTGATTAACTTAATGTTAACTTTCCCATCAATAATTAGCAACTGCATACAATACAAATACAACACTAGAACTAGCAGCCATGACAGAAAAACAAAGTTAGGTGACTGAAAATATAAATACAGAAATCCCAGAGCAGGCTCCTTGAAAACACATGAGGATGCTCGACAAAACCAATGCCAGACAAAGAACTTCCTTTCTTGGCCTTTATGGGATGCTACTTTGATTCATGTTCTGATAGGGCTTTCTTCCTGTTGCTAATTGTGGATGAATTGTAGCTATTACCTTGAAATGTGTACTAGATTATTGGGAGAGACCTCTAAATATATGCAGAGTCATGTGCAAACTGATAACAGTGATATGCCAAGTTCCAATTTCTATCATCCCATTTTACTGAGTCTATAATTTAGAATGATTAGTCTTCCCTGTATAAATTCCAGTTTTATGTGTTATACTGAGAACATGATCATAGATGAATGATTTGGGGAAGTTTCCTGCTTTCCCCACTCTCTCTCTGCTCCCTCGCTCTCTTTCCGTGTGTATATGTGTGTGTTTGTTGCATTGTGTGTATGTGTAGCAAATATTTTCCTTTTGCCTGTTTGTCAACACATGATCAGAAAGCCATCAAGACTGATCAGCAGTAGCTCCTGTCTTCACGAGAAAGAACTTTATGATACACCATATGTGAGAGCATTGAATCTCCTTTGGATGAAGTTCTGCCTCTAAATCAAGTGTTCACTTATTCCTAAAATGGTTTCATCCCACCTTATCAGCCTTTGAATGAACACTTGCCTTTTTCTTCTTTGTATATTTTGAAATAAAAAAATAGTCATAGCAAACATCTATTGGTTTCTTTTGCATGAAGGGCATCTGATGAACACTTATAGTGTTCTAGATATTGTACACCTTCTGTGTTTTAAAGCATCTTAACTTTATGCCTGAAAGTAATTTCTGAAAAATTTTAAAAGGAAGACAAACAGGGTTAAACCATGTTACATATAAACTTCATTTTAAACTACAATGTGCAGTTTGTTATGTAACAGTATGAGTACGTGGAAATTTCTTGATTATAGCATTCCACAGGGGGAAAAAAATAGAGACAGAGGAAAAAAACCAAGACTCAGAATAATAACCATTTCTAAAAACTTCTTGCCTGCTAAGAAGACTGAGTCAAATCTCGAAAAAGGAAATTGGATGTGAACCAATAATAAGGGCTCTGCTAGGTTGGAATCCTAGCCCACTAAATTCAGGATGAAAGACATATGGAGAAAAATACACATCTGCAGTTGCACTACCAATAAAGAGTAGAAGTGACAAAACTCAACAATGAGCTCTGACTGGAACAAAAACTGCTATTGTACTATAAGTATACCTGCATATGATTTCTGGCTTGGTAGAAGAAACATAATGAGCCCACTGTAGTTAACTAAGATACAACCTCCACTGTAACTTTGAGTATAATTTCAGCGTAGTCCTGATACCAGATAGGAAAGAGGTTACAAATCAGATACACAGAGTGATGGAAGGGCTGATTCTGGCTCTTAGTATGGAGAAGGAAAACATGTTGAGGGAAGTAGCTTTGCAGCTATCTGGCAACATCCAAATCTCTACAGTAAAATCCAGTGACCCTTAGAATAATAGAAGTTATATGAGAACTGCACTAAGAAACAGATGAGTGCAAGATAAAGAAAAACTTCCTAAAATTTAAACTCCCACTTCAAAGCAGCTATAGCCTCACTTGCCTCTTTGATCCATCACACAGGGTAAACACCAGAACATGCATGTGCAATCCTTAACAGAACACGTTGGAAACGCATTGTCTAAAGTCCAGTAGCTCAGCCCAGGCATGCTCAAAGTACAACCAGTATTTGTTGACTGAAGAAATAATAGCATTCTAAAATTGTAGTCTTGAATCATAAATATGATTTACTAAAAAACACAAAATGAGGAGGTATATTTTGAGAAGCTTCATCATAATTTTAAAATTGGAAAAGGAGTAGTGGATAAAGGAATTTTATTCTAAAGTTGAGGCTATGAAATGTACCATAAAGTATAAGTCAATACCAAGAATATACTCAAACAGAGTACCTTAGAATTTAGGTGGTCGGAGTGTCTCAGTCGGTAGAGTGCTTGCCGAACATGCAGGTGTCCCTTAGTTAAACCTCAAGTATTTCAATTGATCCGGTGCTGGAATATACCATATAATACTACAAGGATGGAGAAGCAGGATAATTATGGATCCAGGGTCCTCTTCATCTGCTTATGAGTTGGAAGCCAGTCTGGAATACTTGAGGCCTTAACTCACATAGGAAAGGGACAGAGAAAGAGAAAGAATATCTGAGTTTGCATAAACATTTTGACACATTATTTCCGCTCTAAGTTTCCTTCAAAGTAAGAACAGTTACTCTAACCATTCATTTACAATATTTGAATCCATTACTGTTGAAACAGAATAACTCATTGGCCTGTCTGTAGAACTTGGTTTCACAGGTCACTTTCTTAATTCCAAGGCCCCAACTTTGTTTTCAATTGTATTTTTAATTATGATACTAATTCGGGTCAGATGAAGGGAGTTGTATATAGGGGTAGGGAACAATTTCTTTGATTGTGATATGTGGAAATGTAACTATTTCGAGTTTTGTCTTTAGTAATTGAAAGAAAAACAATTCTGAGCAGGAAGATCTAAGAAACCATAAAAAGGGAGAAAAGAAGGAACTGTACAAAGGTATTCAAATAGCAGTTATTTGGGGCATGCAGTAAAGCTCCATGGCAGTACGAATCCAAGTGTATTTGTTCTTTCCAACACAATGCAACTGGAAGGAAGGAAAGGGAATAAGGAATGATGGCTCCTTTGGGAGCTAGGCATTACTGCTTTGCTACAGTGAACAGGTAGTTTTGAAAATTATATGCTGTGGTGGCAGGTAATTTATTCTTTGCAAAATTGTAGGACCTGAGTTGAAATTGAAACGAGGGGGGAGAGAATGCCTAAGATGTTGAGGAAGGAGTTTTATAATCTTGCAGGTATATGAACAGTTTGATTAATGCCAAATGTTACCAGCAGGGAGCAGTGTCCATTATTTTCTTATGAGCTAGTAAGACCTCAGGCAAGAGCTTTTGGACATTAATGCCTGAGCACCACAGTATGATTTGTTCCCCTAGACCTTTATAGTTCTGTGATAACAATTTACTAGAATTATTCCCATTGTATTGTTTAGAAATTATTCCTATATCATTATTTATTGTAATTATATTTTTGTCCTGGTTCTATATGGTGTAGGTGTCCCCCAAAGAGCCATGTGCTAGAGGATTGCTTCCAAAGTAGTGGTTTTGAGAAATACTGTGGACACTAGACAGAAGACATTATGCATGACACTGCTTTTGAAATGAATTAAGGCTGAGTGTATGGTTCTCAAAGCACATTCAGGCATTTTCTTATGAAATCCTGGTCACTACTCATGATAGGATTTGTTCTAAAAGGAGAAGGGCTGGTCCCTTCCTCTTTCCCTCTGTCTTCTTGCATCAAGATTTAATTGGTTGCTCTTGTAAACACTTCTGCAATTATAATTATCATGAGGCACCATAGCAAAAGGAAAATGTCTGTCAAACCCTACACCACACAATTTGTAGCATGTCCCATGCCCATACCTCAACAGTAACTGGGGAAAGTTTACATTTCACAAAGAAGAAAAGACTTACTTTGGACTACCTTTTCAGAGGGTTCAGCTCAGCTCAGGGTTACTTAGTCCTTTCTAAATAAGAAAAACATCAAAGGTTTGGGAATATTAGACAGACTTCCTTAAAATTAGCTTGTCTCAAGCACTTTTGTGATAACAGGTACTCAGTGTGGCAGCTTATCTTTGTCTACTTGACATACTTGAGTGAAATACTCTGACTTAGTGGGTTCATTGAACACATATGGTAATAAGGCCATCATTACAGCAGAATGCTGATTTGAAAAATCAATTATGAAAAATGAAGCCATACTTAAAGTAGAAGGAGATACTGAAGTCCAGAGAAGAGACTTGATTGCCTGAGTTAAGTCAAGAAAAGTTCTTCCTGTGTGCAGTTTCAGTGTACAGTTGTGATCAAACCCTCAAGTAGGGTAGCTACATATATGAATAGTAAAGTCCAGCCTCATTCTAAATGTGTACAGGACTACAGGGAGGTTTGAGGTGATGTAAGGAAGTTTCATGTGGGCTGGAGCATCACATAATCCCTTCATATGCCACATGGTTTGTTGGAGTTAATCACGATGAATGAGTTAGTAGACCAAAAGGAGGACAGAAGTAGAGTAGGAAAGTGAGACATCTTAGAAATGGAATGCTTTCTGAAGGAAACAAGGCCTCCAAGAGCTGTATACAGACAGGTGGGAAGATATGGAGTCAAAGGGAAAGTAGGAGGTGGGGTAAAATTTTGAAGAGGAGGATAGCAACTTTCCTTTCTCTCAATCATAGCCCATTCCCCTTGGTCTCATCACTCCCTTTGGTGGTTTAGACATTAAAAGTCATATGGTAGCTTTAAATAGACCTACAGTCTGCTATGAATCACTGAATCTTCATGAACTCAACCTTTTTAGAATACAACCTTTAAGGAAAGTTTGAGCATTAGATAATCAAAAATAAGGAAATTTTTTTTTCTAATGCCGTTTGCAAATGTCATTTGAGGAGTGAGGAGTCTAGCTGGGGAACTGTGAATTCTGTTTTATGTTCAGGGAGCTACTCCAAATTTTGAGAAAGCATGTACAACCCTCTGGAACTTTCCTTTAGTCTTCAGTAGGACCAAAGTAATCACGATTTCTAGACATATCTTGTCCTGATTCTAAGTCTTTTCATTTGAACAAAGATGTTCTAGAAATGATGATCAACTCAATTCCTTTCTACTTTAAAAAAAAAGTATTGAGACTTCAGAAAACCATTCTTAGTTTCCCATGAAGTGATACAATTAGCTGTGATTCATATCTCATTGGGTGGATAAAAGAAAATACAAGTGAGAGCAGTTGCTCTTTATGTGTAGGGGCATGGAGATGAGCCTCTGTTGTGCATACGTATGTGCAAATTAAGTCTCATGAGTATGTGAATACATGTGCAGTGTTTTCCTTTATTGGCCTTTACCTTATTTATTTGAGATAGAGTCTCTCACTGAACTGGAAGCTCATTGTTTTTGCTTCATTTGGCTAGGAAGCTCCAGAGGTCTTCCTGTCTTCATCTCCCAGTGCTGGAGTTATATGGGTTTTTGAACCCCGGTTCCCATGTTTTGGTAGCAAAGGTCCTATATTCAGTCTCTTCCCAAAGGCTCCATCACAGTGAATCCACAGCATATGTCCCTTACGCACAGGGGTAGGTCAAATTAGTAATTTTCTCAACTTTTCAACTTATTGGCTTTTTTCCTCAACTTGACTGAAAAAGAACTGGAGGCATATAAATGTAGTATATTCATTTCTATATCATATCCCCTCCCTCTTTCTTTAAGAGAGAGATTGACAGTGACAATTAACCTTTTATACCCAACCTTTTTTAAATGAAAGAGAACATTTATAAGCAATCATTTTGGGAATTTTGGCATAGTTTTATTTCCAAACTGTTTCTTGGTGTTTGTTGGGAGAAGTAATTTAGGGTTCACAGATATCTTTTGGGGGTATAGTTCCATAAAATCACATTAGCCTGGAAGGAATCCACAGGTTCTCAGTCTCTTTGGAAACAAAAGCAGAACCTCTTTTCTAGAGTAACATATCCTTAGAGACAATATTGATGTCTAGATACCTTTAAAATATATGTGATGGTTTAGCTTAGCAGTCCCCAAAATCAAATGTCTCCTTTCCTTCAAAAAAATTAAAAGAAAACATAATAATATACATAATCCAGATTCTTAGTGTATTTTTCATAATTTCAAGGCCCAATATGACTTTTTATTCTGTTTTATCTTCATATACCTCAGTTTATTATCCTTAAATTATTTTTTTATCTATGACTCTATCTTTTACCCACTCTGATCTTAAGCTCATGCACATTTATCAAACATACCATGGCCTATTTAGAGTCCTTTTTTATCTGATCTGTTTTTACTGTGTATCTGTAATCCTTTTCTGATCAGGAGTGCTTTTGAAATGCTAAGCAACATGGTAAAAAGTAACACTGCATCTTTGCCTTTTGGCTCCACCCAGTACAACATAGTTCATTGCCTCTGTGAGCCATATTCACTGCCACAGATCCAGGGGTGCAGTGGGTCTATGTCACCATTAAGCACCTAATAGCATGACTTTCACAAAAGGCATATTAAATGTTTCATAGAAAGAACCTGCAGAAAGAGCCAGAGCCATTCACGCCTCTAGTCTGAACCAGGAAACTGTCTCTTAAAGAAGATATGGCTTTGCTTGCCACCAGAAAACAGAGCCTATCTGAAAAAAAATGTGGCTACCAAGAAGCTCCAATTGACTCCTGTTTTTGTGGGTCTAGAAACCTTTTTCTGTTAGTTTTTTTAGGCTTTATGTGGGTGTACATTGCCCCACATTGGGCATCATTTGTAGACAGAGGCTGCAATTTTGTATCCCAGCCATCCAGACCAAATAATCACACAGAAACTATATTAATTGCAACACTGTTTTCCAAATAGCTCAAGCATATTTTTAGCTAGCTCTTAAATGTTAAATTAATTCATGTTTATTAATCTACATACTGCCACAAGGCTTTACCAATGTGACATTTTACTCCTTTGGTGGCTACATGGCATCTCCTTTGATTCCACCTATTCTCTCTCCCTATCTCTATTCATATTTCCCATCTGGCTTTACTCTGGTAAGTCACTGGCCAAAACAGTTTTTTTCATTAACCAATAAAAGTCACACATATACAAAAGGACATCCCACAACAGAACTTATAGTGAAACTCTTCCTCTTCCCTACCTCTACATACATTTGAATTTATTTGAAAGACTTACAGGTTGCAGTCCCCAGCTAGTCCAACAATGACTTACTGTGAACAGAAAGCACAAGAATCCTGTAGTTGTTCAGTCATCAAGGCTGGATCTTGATTGGACTTCAGTACATGTTGGCATCCAAAAGAAGTTAGCTCCAGTGTTAGTAAAGGAATGGAGGTGTTAGCAATGCAAAGACAGGCAGTAAAAGAGCAAAAACTTCCTTCTTCTATGACTTCATATAGACTTTCAGCAGAAGGTGTGGCCCAAATTAAAGATGTATCTTACCACCCCAAGATCCAGAACAAAAATGTGTGTCTTCCTATCTCAGAGGTCCAGACTAGTAGTGGATTTATCCCCTTCAAATCAAGAAAACTCCCATCCTTTACTGTCTCTCATGCTTTCATACTTTTCTGCCCTTAAGCTTATTAACATGCAGAAGAAATGGTGAAGGAACTAGAGAGGTAGGGAATTACTGTCTATGACTTTTCTATAAGTTTTTTTTTTTTTGCAAAATATCATGGTACATAGTCCTGGGTTATATGTAGTGTTAAAATGCTGTACAATAAGAATTAGTTAAAAAGAAAATCATTAATTTAAGAGAGAGCCAGGAAGGATATATGGTAGTGTTTGGAGGAATAAAAGGGAAGAAAGAAGTGCTGTAATTTTATTATAATTTCAATTTTTTCATTTTCTTTTATATCATGTTGGATTCCAATAAATATATAACTTACAGTGCATTCTGGAATCCATTTAAAGTACTTTGCTGATAGAAGAGCCTAGTGAACTTGAGTTTTAATACTGCTTGCTTTCTGAATCTAACTCACTATGGGTATGTCATATTTTTCTCCAGTGTTTATTGTTTCTCCTCTAAATTCTGCTTTTAGGTCATTGTTGTTATCAGATATACTAGAAGGTTATTAGGAATGTCTCCAAGACCATTACAACTATCTGCCTTCCAGGATTTGGGCACACACCTTGCTTCCCCTCTTACTGCTATTAAATTATTTATCTTATTTGCCTCTAGATTTTACCTTCAACTTTTCCCCTTGTTGTCATTTCAAGATCTCTACTTTGGCAATGTTAAAATCATCCTGGATTCTCTGGATCACACTTGCTTCCTGTCTAAATAATCCCAGTCATCACAGAAACATAATAATTGGCTAAGTAAAATTTCCCTAGTCACTAAGTCCATGGAGACCTTATCATGTGCACCAAACAGTGGTTCTGTGCTTCCAGTTTCTAGACTAGAACCTTAGCCATGCTGATGACTCTTTGCTTGTTCTCATACTCCACATTCAGTGCTTCCCCAGGTCCCACTGACTACACTTTAAAATAAATCAAAGATGTGAATATTCCTCACCACTTCTGCTGTTCACATCATGTCTCCAGGATGACAGCTACAGCCTCCCTACAGCTCTCTCCTGCTTTCTCAGTCTTATCCTTACCAGTACCCCAAAACAAGCTTTTTAAAAGCTATTTTTAAAAGAATATGAGCTCTCACTCTCACACACATTCTCTCTCTCCTTTACCTTCACTCTTACCCACTCCCTCTCTATTCCTCTGTGTCCCTCAGCCTCTCTATCTTGACATTAAATTCCATCTTTATCTCCTTTCTTTCCTTAAAGTCATCATTTGTTCATATTAATTAACAGTATACGTAGAATCACTTGCTTTATTGATTAATTCTGTTATCTGTATTTTTATATGAGAATGACAATCCTGTCTCATTTTTAAGTCTCAGAATAATTCTTAATGTAATCAAAACTCCAACATTATTTAGTAAATAAATAAGAAAGGGACTATGGGTGCAATTATATGGGCCTATATTTCTAGCAATGGGTAGCGGGAGGAGGATCATGAGTTCAAGGTCACCTTCAGTTGAGTTTGATCAGCCAAGGTTTTATGAGACTATAGTTTTAAAAACTTAGCCAAGCCAAAATCAGACAAAAAAATGAATAAAAAGAAAGGAATTAAGAAAGGATGATAAGAAGGAAGACAAAAAAGGAGAGAGTTTTAGCTAATTTATCTCTTTAGTAAATATTGATTTTTCACTTCTAGAAATATGGATAACATCAATATTTTGTAAGATTTACAAGAGGAACAAAGGCAATGTCTAGTTGGTCACATTTTCATGCATCGCTAATTTTAACAGTTGGGGAAAGTATCTATTATACTCTTTGTTATACAACAAAATAAGATTTGTTTTTGCTCATGTTTCTGGAGGTATTAATCAAAGCGTTCACTGTGTCTGGTTATGGTCTCATTGCAAACAGAGCTCCATTTTGGGACAGAACATCATATGGCAAGATACAGAGTGAACACTGTAGTGAAATTCATGAATCCATGGCAAATAGGAAGAGTTAAATGAAGAGCATGCATACTGATTGATGTATTATATATCATCTTGATAATATATACAGAGGAACAAGAATATTTGTTGTCTTACATGGTGCTCTGGCAGTTGTATGTCTGGTCAGAAAGAACATAATATCTGAATATTTAAATGGATTTATGGTTGGTGGGAGGACAAATGAAAGTTGTGGGTCAAATTTTGCAAAGAATGGGTCTTCATACCAGTTATTTCACCTCTGGATAATTGTAGATTTTTTTTCCTGTGAAACAGGAATAATCTTAACTGATTTGCATAAGGACAAAAACTTCATGTATTTCTGATGCATGAAAAAAGAATCTCCCATGCCCTTCACTTTATGTAAAGATTATTAAGAGCAAGGTTCAGAATATTATATGATAGAACTTCAAAATCCTATTATAAAGATACAATATTCTACATAAAAGATTTTAAGAACTGTACACAGTCTTTATAGAGTACCATACACACCTTTTATAGATAGTTTTCTATCTTTTCTGGCAATAGCTCAGTTGCATATATACTGTGATTGCCCTTATATGCCTATTTTCATCACTGCTGACTTCTACAACAAAGCACTATAGACTGTATGTCTTATGAATAGCAGAAACAGATTTCTCATAACTCTAAAGACTTTGAAGCCTGAAGTTATAGTGCCTGAATAGCAATTTTGGTGAAATCCATCAACTGTGCTGCAGCTAGGTATCTTCTTGTGGTATTATATAGCAAAAAAATGTACAACTACACTCTGGAGCCCCTTTGATACAGATATTATATTAGTTACTTGTCTTATAGACTAATTTTGATTGTTACAAGCACCTAGAAAAAGGAAAAATGGTTTATTTTTCTCTTGAGAAGGCATTGCAGAAGAAGCATGAAGCATCTATCTACACGGTGTCTGGAACAGGAAGCAGAGAGTGTTGTATTCTCAGGTTCAGCTTACTTTGTCCTTTTCATCTGTTCTGGGACTTTAGCTCATTCTTGAAAAGGTCCAGCTTTCAGTGTTGGTCATCCCACTTCAGTGAACCTAATCTAGATAGTGCCTCACAGACATGGCCAGTGGTTTGTTTCTATTGTGGCTCTAAATCCAATTAAACTGACAATCAAGTTATGTAGGCATAAGTCATGTTCATGAGAGCACAGCCCTTAAAAGCTAATCATTTCTCAAGTCTTCCCTATCTACCTTGAGGGAGTCTTATCATTTTGATTTTTGGGAAACCCAAACATTTGGTCTATAAGAGTATCAAATTTTGTGATGTTTATCCTCACACTTAATTTTAGCAAAGTTTCATAAATACATCATTTTTATGATGCTTATTCCTTCCCAGGTTAAAGATACAGAAAATAACAACTAAAAATTTCTCAGCTTCACTCAAGAATGCATGGCAGAACTGGAATTCAAATCTGGTGATGCTTCAGTGTCAGTCAGTTTCTCAACCTCAGTGCTAACAGCCTCTGAGCCTCATGAATGCCTGCTGCAGGGAGCTGCCATGTCTACTGCAGAATGGTGAGCAACATCTTTGTCTGAAAGGTGTCAATGACCAAAGCTCCAGTCACAATAACTGAAACTATCACTAAAATTGACAAATTCTTTCCCAAGGGAGAAGACTTAAATTATCCCGGATTGGGAACTTCTATACTAAGCCATGTTAACAATTACATCTCAGTGTTGTCTCTGGACCAACGATGCTGACTCTTAGAACCAATACAGAATATGTTTGGAGACTAAAGAGATTAATTAATAGGACTAAGTCAGACCCAGAGCAGGGTGCAGCCTGGTATCGCCATCCCAGCTAGCTTCTGGAAAAGTTAACTAATCATAATTTATTCTTTCCTTTTTGCAAATGTTGTCCACTCATCATTTTGAACTCAGCAACAACATCTTTTTACAGGTTTTCAGCCAAGGAGAAACAGTCAGCTACATAGCACATGAAAAGATAGCATGAGACCAGTCTAAAGAGGAAACTCCAAGTTGGAATGCCTTTGCCATTGGTGGTAGGGAGCTAAATATTTCATCTTATTAAAATAAACATAGATCATGAAATATACATAAAATATTTAAACATGTTGATTATTAAGCCAATATTGATTCATATTGGATGAGTCATTAAGGGGGAAATTAGCTAATGTATTTAATATCTTCTCCACAGTTGACTAGTATCAGAATTCATCATATCTAACCACCAATAATCATAAAAGTGGCAGGAAATATTTATGATCAGGGATGAGTGAGTACCAGGCAGGAGCAGACAAGGATAGAGAAAATATGAGGATCCAAAGGAGAGAGCATTTCAGTTATCACAGCCCATCCTCAGATGTCTGATATAAATCATTGTACTAAGTCACATCATCAAAGTTTGATGAACCTTTCATATTGGGGCAGTTATTGAATATCATTTGGAACTAGCTTCCTTCTTAAAAATGAAATGGGATGATAAATGGTTTATAGACACAGAAAGAAAGTTAAAAAAAAAAGGTTTTTAAATCCCAGGTTTGAATTTTGTCTCATCGTTATTTACAGTGGCAGGCTCTAGTTGCTTGTCTAAAAACAGGATGATGGTGTTCATGCTTTATCCTCATTAAATGATTTAGTTTTATTTCACTAAATATTCTTCAAATTCATTAAACAGAAAAAGGTTTTCCCTATCCTTCCTCTTAGAGTTTTAAAGTACACTTATTTAGTCATATAAAACTCAACACTAGGGACCAGAAAGATGGCTCGTTTGTGGTAAAGAGCAGTAGATGCTCTTCCAGGGGACCTGATTTTGGTTTCGAACACCTCTCCAGGAACTCGAACATCCTCTTGTTTTCTGGACTCCATGGGTACCTTCACATGTGGTATACATACAATGACACACATACAAATAAAAATAAAAATATGGCTTACAAATTATCCTGGAATCAAAAATCTACATTTGCGTTCTATATTTGGATCAGGTTTCTTTCCTTTGTGAAACATTTCCCCATCTATAATATAATTTATCTGCTCAATAGATCACCTGGGACTAGAAGCTGGTATGGTCATGTGAAGTATAGGAACATAGAACATAGGAAATGTGTTTTAGCTAGTGTTTGTTATAAGGAGATTTCATAACCATGGCATCTTTTATTTAAAAAAAACATTTAATTGGGGATCACAGTTTCAGAGCTTTAGCCATCACAGTGGGAAACATGGTGGGAGGTAGGCAAACATAGTGCTGGAGAAGTAGCTGAGGGTTCTGTATCTGGATTGGTGTAGGAGGTGCTTCTGTTCCTGTTTTGCTTTCATTGGTTAATTAATAAAGAAACTGCTTGGCCTGCTAGGGAAGAACTTAGGTAGGCGAGGAAGACAGAACTGAATTCTGGGAGGAAGAAAGCAGAGTGAGAGAGCTGCCATGGAGCTGCCAGGTCAGACACGCTGAATCTTTCCCAGTAAGCCATGACCTCATGGTGACATACAGATTATTAGAAACGGGTTAAATCAAAATGTGAGAGTTAGCCAATAGGAGGCTAGAGCTAATGGCCATACAGTGTTTTAATTAATACAATTTCTGTGTGATTATTTTGGGTGTAAGCTAGCCAGGCAGCAGGGACAACAAGCAGCCTGCTCTTCTTACTACACTGGATCCACATGCAGCAGGAAGAGAGACATCCCTGGGCTTGGCATGGCTTTCTGAAACCTCAAAGCCCACTCCCAGTAACACACTTTCTCCAAGAAGGCCACCCCTCCTAGGTTCTCTAAGCAGCCCCACTCCGTAATGACCAAGCATTCCAATCTGTGAATGTAAGGGTGCTGTTCTTATTAAAACCATCACAAGATTCTTGATGTCTAATGGAGGTCCTTGCCCTTTGGGAATTATATAAAAAACTGAACAGTTGGCAAATATTCAATAGTACATAAGTAATGTTTGTTTCTGTAATCCACGGACTTGAAAGCAACTGATAATAACTTTCAATATAATCTTCCATGGATGACCACAGGGTCATTCTAGGTAGTTCCTAGTCTATTCTTGGTCAATGATAAACTTCCTTATCTACAATAAATTAAGTCAAAACATCATGTCCACCATTTTATTTTAAAATAAGTAAATAAATTGAAATTTAAAAAGTAGACAAATGTATGTTCCTAACATATTTATGAAAAGTATCATGTTTTCTCAGCATTACTGGTGATAGACCTCCTTACAGTGGCCATGTACATGAGCATGATTCTTCTGCTTTCCCAACAAGCTCTTTTTATATCAACCATAAATCTTATAATTGAAAATATCTTACAAAGAAGAAACCATTGGGTGATTGTAAATCCATCACAACTGAATAAACTCTCCAAAGAAACAGTGATGAATACTTTGATTTAGTTATTCTGGGGTCAAGTTGTTATTAGTAACTGAAAACAAAACAAAACAAACAACAACAACAGAACATCAATGAGTCTTGTGTTTTTCCTTCTTCGGGATATGCTTTGTGCTCTAGGTTTTTTTTTTTCTGTTACTGTGATAAACACCATGATCATAAATAACATGGGAGGAAAGAATTTGTTTGAATTCATGTCCTGATCATAGACTCCCAATGAGGGAAGTCAAACCAGACACTCAAGCAGTGGCAAAGGACAGGAAATATTAATGAAATATTCTAACTGGCTTTTTCCTCATGGCTTACTCACTACCTTCTTTTCCTGTACAACCTGGGACCACTTGGCAACATCATCCACGGTACACTGAACATTCCCATATCAATTATCAATGGAGACAATATCTCAAAGACATGCCCTTAGGCTAGTTTAAAAGAAGCAATTGTTCAGTGAGGTTTTCTACTCTAAGCTTTCTGAACTATAAACTTTGTAGCACATTATGTGTGAGGAGATTCCTCTTCTTAGAGATGATGAAACGTGGTAGTCGGGGGCTATTTTTTTCAAACATATCCCTTTTAGATGCATTTTGACACTTGAGAAGTATTGATGAGAAATGATTTGCCAGTTATGTATTAGGACCCATCAAATACTAAGGCTAAAAACTTCTCTAGCAACAGTTTTTTTTTCAACTAACAGATGTTACACAGTTGCATTGAAAATTTTATTCAGAGCTCAAAAGAGAAAGAAGGAGAGGATTGTTGAAGCCATGAAGGCATATGACACAGTAAACAGTGCATTTAATTCCATCTTAATGTGAGAGATAGCATGCATTAGATAAATATAATCTGATCATTAAAAACAAATTTATGGAAGTTTAGCAACTTTGTTAGGGATGTGTGACTAATAATACAGAATTGTGAGACCTCCAAAACATATTTCTCTTAATCAGTTGGAGTTTAGTTTGGATTACTGACTGTTAAATCAAAATAAAACTTTACACTTGAGACTTTGCATTTCATTTGTGAGGGATTTTTCTTCATCCAGATATGCATATTAGATGCCCAGTTTGCCCATAAAAAAAAATCCCACACTCACTGAAGCATAGAATTTCTGTGTCAGAAAAATTCCTAGAATTCCATTTTTCCCATTTTTTTTGGTGCAAGTAGTATCATCTGGTTTTAATTGCAGCTATATTATTTGCATAAGTGTACTATTACTATATTGGGAGACACTTGGAAAAGCATTAGACAAAACATGCCATCTCTAGTCCCTTCATTTTATCATTCATATCCATTTTATTCTCAGCATACCTCTGCGTTGTACATAGCAATAATTGTGGTTAATTGGAAAGCCATTTTTAACCTTACAATATTTCTAGAGTTTTCATGACTTAGATACTTAGAAATGTAATACTGTGGTAAAAAGTGGTTGTGCTGTAAGGTAGTGAACTATTTACATTGCTGAGATATTTAAGACTGAGACTTGCAGAGCCAGACACCTGGCATTATCCATTCACTATCAATATAACCCTGACATTGCTGGGTCTCATCTGCTTCAATGGTTGGCAGACCAGAGATGATTTTATTGTTCCATTAAATAGGACTTGTGGAAGATCAATCAAATAATGAACATTCAGTATGTGAAACAGACAAAGGATGAGCAGTCCATGTTAAAGATAAATATGAGTATTATTACATATTTCCCCAAACTGAACAACCAAGTCTTTCAAAGAATTTCCAGCTATTTTCATATAATCACAAACAAATTAACATTTTTGCATGTTACCAAAGTCAAACAATCTCTTTAGATTATTGCATTTAGAGACTGAGTACTAATGTTGTCCTGTTGTGCATATGGAAAGTACTACATGTGAATATTCAAGGTCACATAGAAGACGGTAGAAAAAACAGACTTCCAAGCCAGGTAAGCTCTATTGGCCATATTACTACTGTGGCCTCCATACACCTGATGATCTTAGCCATGATTTGGGAAGAAATAAAGTGCAATGGCATGAAATACTCCAGGTTTCCCATAAGTCTGTGAAAATCTGTCATTTGGTGTTACAGTTATAGACTGAGGTTCTAAGAAGAATGTTAAAAACTTAGCCAAGGAAAGTATTCAGTGGTTTATAGCTATGCTGTTGTTTTCCAAAAATTAAGCACAAGGAGCAACAGTGCTTTAAAAAAGAGCACAAACTATGCTGAATGACTTAGCAATGATCTCATGAAAGGAAAGGCTGAGACAATATTGCATAAATATGAGCATAAACATAAACCTACATATATTTCACATATCCATATTAACAATATATAGGCTACATTTGCATAAATATACATATATAACAATATGTGATTTACCTATGTATATTTACCTGTAAATGTAAGGTTTTCATTTTGTTATACTTTAGTTAATGGGGGGGGGTCTTGACATGTCAATAACCAAGTCAGCATTTTTGCTATTGTATGAGAATCATAACATGAACTTATTTGAAGCAAATTATGAAATTTTCTACATACTTTTATTTTATATTATATATTGCCTAAGTGAGGCCCACCTTCAAATGAAATATACTTACATAGTGTAATGTGGGTATAAACACACAGAGGCAGACAGCAAGGGAGGGTAAGAGAAACAAAGCTTCTTTACTCCATGTGCATGCATGTTTTGTGAGTATGCATTTTGTGTAGTTATAAGTATGAAGGATAATAAAGATATTTAGCAACTTGAATTAGATTCCCACTTGCACTACTGGGGTTCAGTGCTTATTCTCTAGGACTTGTATGAAGTCTGTATTAGATTATTGCTATAAGGAACATGGTCCAAAACCAACATAAATCATAATTTTAATATATGAGCCTTATGTCCTCCCCAAATTCTGGCCCTGTTCTTCCTGTCTCCTGCTTATCCTCTTCAAATAGCTCTTTTGAGATGGATAATGTTTCAGAGGACTCACACAGCCCATCTCTGGCCTCATGACAATGGCCTTGCCTGATGAAAGTACTGCAGAAATATGTCTTTTCAAATGCTGACATGATTCTAATTACCATCAACTGACACACTGGGAGAAAAATAAATGAATGTCTTAGTCTGGGCTTTTAAATCTAGAGAGAAGTGGCTATAGTTATAGTCTTGTCTTGAGCATCTCTGAACTCACAGGTATTACATAAACTGGAACTGTAGCACAGCCACAGATAAAAACTTCCTCTGGATGAATCTGCCCAGGAGATCGCCTGCAGGCCTTTCCTTCTGACATACTCTTGTTTATTAGGCTCATCTGGAGACATGTACAAAGTTCTGTGTGGAGGAAGCATATTAGAGTTCAAGAATTTGCTTAGCAACTTCCTTACTCAGTGCTAATCAAGAGGATGAATGGGTTGAACTGATTCTTAGGATGCTCAGATCCTCAGTTCTCTCCTAATAGGAACTGGAAAAAAACTGTGTCCAAGGGTTCATTATCCTCAGTGCATCCCTGCACCTTTCAGAGAGAGAACCACAGGAGCTCTTTGGATTTTTATTCTAACTGTCTGGAATTGCCATAACGGTGTTGAGATACACTAGTATCAGGCTGTATCCCTCGATGGATGGGAGAATAATTGAAATTCTTGAACAAGGGAGAAGTCTTAATGACAAATACTACTGATAGATATAAAAGCTTAGTAGGCTTCTCTTTGGATTTCTATGTTCTATGTTGTTGTTCAAAAGAATAAAGAACAAGGGGCAGCTGGGTAGGAGAACAAACAGAGTTTATTAAAGATTAACACACTTCCAATGGGGAGGGAATCAGTCCAGAGTTAGGAGGGAGACTAGTAATGCAATTGTATCATCACCAAAAGGCTTTGACACTTTATAGGCCATGTGTACACCACAGATTTTTTCATCAATGCTCTATTGTTTATGCATGATCTTTGGGGTGGGGCCAGTCTTC